>JAKUBF010000055.1:0-13578 GCA_030563185.1 Saturnispora sanitii | reverse complement strand
ATTCTTTACATGATAGTCAAAGAATATTATTTTTTCATTGTGTATTCACAATTTTGGTGCTTTTCAAAACTTAATATTTGAAAAATCAAGTTGATCATAAAATTTTGTTAAATGTCATTCAATTGGTTATAAATTTGCCCACTATATTGCTAAACTTTAAATAAACCATTGATTACACGAACCATCGGATCATAAACATGTGACCAAGACATGAAACCAAAATGTAAACTATTACCTTAGTTATCGAATTTAATTTATGTTTTTCATTCAAACTGTGATTAAACTGTATGAAAATAATCTCATCGTAAACAAAATGTAATATTTATTACACTGACTTAATATTAAGCTCTGAAAATCCCTAAATTACCAGTAATTATTAATTTTAAATTTTCCATGATTACCCAAAATTACCCTATTAGGCAATTTACCCGACCGAGATTTTTTTCAAAACACTCTAAAATTGAAACAATTAAGTTCACTTTCTCCGTATTGCTCATTGGTAGTTGATTTAAATTATAAAATTTAATATTTTTAGTTTGCACACTTGGTGCGAAGGATACATGCCACATAATCTATCAAATATTCGAATTGTTTTTAATTAAAATTGAAATGTTAAGTTACAGATAACAGTACCACTATTCACTATTTCTTGATCAATTCTCATTGTCGGTAAAAAGTTGGTTTGTGGCATATAAAAGTGAGTATTAATGTATTTCAAAAGTTGATTTGATGAAATATAGTGAAATTAATTGTTTATGTGAGATCACACTTTTTGTCCCATAAATTAAAAATCGTTGAAACATTAAAACAATTAAAACAATGTTAAAAATTAACATCATCATTTATAATACCAACGGTATTTTATTTGAATCTAAATTTCATTTAGTAAAAAGTCCACTAAATTAATTGAATAATTTACAACAGATAACAAAAACATACTTTATATCAAAGTTTTTATAACTTATGTACTCTATTGGAAACAGTTCAACTGTTTAATATCCCAATGAAGCTTTATATTGGTCTTTAACTTGATATATAATTGAATGAAAAATATCAGATACATTCTTTAAGGGCCAAAAGACGTTTCAAGGTCATTGACTTATTAGCATCTTTCTTCCCCTTTACTTTCTCCAATACTTTTAGTTTGTTTGACTTTAAAAAAAAAATCAAAGGCGTAACTATTCATGGCAAGGAAATGGATGAAATTGATGCTATTTATTTTTGATGTCTACAACTTTGTTAATGCAATCGTTTAGAAAGGTGTTAGAGAATTCACTTCTTTACAAAAACGAAAACGAATTTCATTATTTAAGATTTCTTACAACGATGTAATTTATGAAAATGAATACAAAAGATATTAGAATGTCAATTTCCAGTCAGAACCAAGCCAAGACAAAAAAAATCATTAAAGAAACTTTGGAAATGCAATTTTGATTTATTCTAAAATATACTTAAGAATCATCAATACTGTTGGTAAAGAAAAAAATAATTCTTGGGGGTGTTAGCAATAACAAATACGTTAAACTAGTGGAAAATTAGTCGAATGAACCAAGTCACCAATTGAAATGATTTAATCAGCTATCTAAGTGATTTACACAGTCTTTTTAAATTATATACGATAAACAATTTAAATTTATATGTAAAATATCAATATTCAGTTGTTATATTTAAAATGTATGCTTGGTGAATTGTACCTTATCTGGTTTGGAATAAGAACAAGTTGGATTAGCATCATCATTGAGTTGAAGCATTGGTTTTGTAAATGATTTCAAGGGTTCAAAACCCCATTTGCTTAACATCATTTTATCATCATCCCAACCAGTGCACATTGTTGTTAACATCCTTTTACCGGTAAAAATTGCATTGCAACCAGCCAAAAAACAAAGAAATTGTTCAGTTTCCTTCATTGTATATCTGCCAGCAGCCAAACGAATAATAGACAATGGCATGATCAATCTTGCTGTCGCAATTGTACGCAAAATTTCATCAAATTCCAATTTCTTTTCTTTTGCATTAAGCTCATCAAACATTGGAGTGCCTTTAATCGGAACCAATCGATTAATTGGTAAGCTTTCTGGGTGCTTTTCCATACTTGCTAAAGTATGCAAAAAACTAATATGATCCTCTTGCGTTTCACCTAAACCTAAAATACCACCAGTACACGCACCAATACCAACGTTTTGAATGTTTTTAATTGTTTTTAACCTATCATCATAAGATCTAGTAGAAATAACTTTTGGGTAATGTTCTCTTGAAGTATCAATATTATGATTATAAGCAGTCAAACCAGAGTCCTTTAAAGATTCTAATTGATCCTTTTCAATCATACCAAGGGTAACACAACTTTCCATTCCCATGTCATTAATTGCCTTGACCATATCACCAATTCTTTTAAGTGCGCTTTTACGACCTTTCATTTCTCTCCAAGCAGAACCAAGACAAAACCTAGTTGATCCGTTGGCCTTAGCTTCTCTAGCAGCTGCAATAACATCATCAACTGGCACCATTTTTTCAGCTTTGACACCTGTGTCATATCTTGAAGATTGAGCACAATATTTACAATCTTCTGTACACCCACCTGATTTGATATTCATAAGTGTACACAATTGAATCTTAGTTGGATCATTAAACTTCCTGTGATGTGATTGAGCGGAGTAAACCAATTCCATTAATGGTGTATTGTAGATTTCTCTAATCTCATCTACAGTCCATGTATTTGTTGGTTTGGTAAGTGATTTAGCATAATTAAGAATGGTACCAGGTGTTCTGGTAGTTGTAGTGGCTAAGTTTCTAATCAAACGCATTATTTAATGAAAAAAATAGGAGTCGTAAAAGGTGATACTTTGTTGGGGGTTTTTTAAGCTCATATTAGTTTTAGTGGGATACGATATGGTGAATCATCGGAGTCACCAAAATCGCTCAGCAATTTTTTTTAATTAAGTCTATAAATGATATATAAAACTATTCCACGTACCTCATTTCAGTCACAATAACAACTTTGCTAGGTAATGACCTGGTTGGTACTGGAATTAAGAGTTTTAAAAATTTTGTAGTGTCATTCATAACTTGGATATAGCCCAAACCAATGACTGACCTATCAATAACGGTATTAATCAAATCATCAACCTTTAAATCCTTATCATCAACAAAAGCAACAACAGCATTGATCAATTCCATTTCCTTAGGATCCTCCATTATTTCAAACATTGGCCCATTTTCTTGATCCCCTAATTCCAAATTTTCAACAGGTCTAAGGAAAATTATATCTTTATAATTGATAAATAGCGAATATGGGTTCAATGTATTAGCCGTTGAATTTAATAAAACAGTAGTTGACATCATACTGCTTGGGGTATTGCTGATGTTTTTATTAACTCCTCTTTGAATTGTCAACTTTGGCAATCCATAGAAATAAGTTCTAATTGCAAATTGTTGACATGCTCTTTGATATTTAGCATCCTTTTCGTCAACTTTTTCAAACTTAGGAATGTTTAGTAAACTAACATTTGAATGTCTATTACCTGTTTTTAACTGAAAATCAGGCCAAAATCTCTGATTATCCAACATGATGACAGTAGTCACTTTAAAGCCGGTAATAATCTCATCAATTAAGTCCCAATCTGCAATAGTAAATGCTGGAGTGTCAATCAAAATTGGGACTGATTCATTACCAATTTTCTTTTGTAAATCACTAGCCAATCTTTTAATTGTCTCTTTATATAAATTCTTATTGGATTTCACATATTGGAACCCAAAAGATCTAATTAATGGCGTGTTAGCACTAATCAATGGATTAACATGACTCGTGGCAGCTGAATCAGTTAATAAAGAAGTTGTTGGAATTATAGAATCATCAATTTTAACAACAGAAAGCTGTGATGGCGCTGAAACATGTGGCAAATAAGGATCTAAATTTACAAGATACCCTCCAGGATTAGTTCTCTGCTGATAAGCGGCCAATTTCCTGACTAAGGTGGTTTTACCTGAATCTTTCATACCTAAAATTAAAACTCTTGAATTATCTGGGTGGGCTTTAAGGGCAAAATGAAGGTTAAAGGGAACATTGGACATCTTCTGAATATTCTTTTCAATTGCTTCATCACCTACAAAGTTCAAAACACACCCATGGAAAGTACCAATAAGTGAAATTTGTGGACCAACCATTGTATACTCCAAGGTGGTGGCCATTTCAACTCCATTAATCTCACAAAGGCCTTCTTCTAGCGTTAAAACTACTTTGTTGGTGACACCTTTGAGAGAGATTTTCAACTCCTCAAACGGCGCTAATTTAATTGTTTTCATTAAGAAAAGATATTGGTGTTCACAAATTTAATCTTTTAAATTCTAATTTTCTTTCTTCATAACAATAATGGAAGCTAGAAGGAGATTCTCCATCAGAGAACCACCTGCTCCACATGCCTTAGAGATCAACCCACAGAACATAGATGCTCTATTGGATTCCGCAACTGTTGCGCAATTTGCCCAGTTTTCACACCATTTAAGTCAACAACAGCAACAAAACAAAGTTGAACTTAAAACAACAGTGGCAAAGTCAGTGGATCAGGTTATGGCCGTTTCAAAGGCATTAGAGAATTCAAAACAGACACTTAATCAGTTGAGGCCTAGCGTTGACCAATTGTGTGATCTTCTTCATTTGCAATTAGAGATGGCACAATTAAACATAAATAAGGACACCAAGCGAGCTGACAGACAGTCTATGATGTTTCTTCAATCCAATTGGTCCAATGCTGTAAAGGATTTATACTTACGTATTGATGGACTGATTGATTTGCTGCCATACTCTACAAATAGAAAAATCGAGTTTGAATCAAAAAAATGGTGGGAATTCAACCAAAGTTCTAACAAAGCCATCAGACCGTTACACATAGTCATCATGAGTGATTTCTTAGTCATTGCAGTCAGATCCAAAACTGATAAGAAATCTTCTAAAGCCACTCATTGTTGGCCTATGGATAGTTTAGTAGTGCAATATTTAGAAGATTCTTTGTCTCTTGTGATATCAACTACAAAATTGTCCAATTCTTCAACAACAATCGTTTTAAAAACTAATTCTATTACTGAATACAATCCACTAGTGACATCAATTAAATCAACTATACTGAAATCCAAATCATCTCATGCTAAACATAAAAGTTGGCAACAACATCCATTAGATTCTCCATCCATTTCAAGATCCACATCTCAAATGAGATTATCTTCTAATTTGAGCGATACTTTCAAGGGTATCGCACCACCAACTGAATCTATTAAAGCTATTGAAAATGAAGTCCATATTATTGATGAATTGTTAACTTCTCTGTCACTTTCTATGTCATTGAAAAATTATGATTCATCTGTTGGATTTGTAAAATCAGCACAGGCTCAACTAGATCACTTATCAACATCATACCCTCAATCTGTTTCTCAACATGTTTCTATCATCTATGAAATTAAATTCAAATCATTTAATACACTGAAGGATGAATTGGTTACTAAATTAATCAATGAATTATCACAAAATATAGAATCTGGATCTGAGAAATCAAAATCAATTATTGAATTATTAATCATTTTAGGTACATCTTACCTTAATCAAGCGCAAGATTATTGGTTGGATCAAAGAGAAAAAGATTTAACACACACTGTTTCAACATTGAGATTCGGTTCAAACCCAACAAAAAGGGAAATGCAATTAACATCATCGTCAACAGCAGTGGGTCATCACAAGAGAGAATCTGTTTTAATATCTCATTCAACTCCTCAAGTGACACAAAATCCAACATTAGAAAATGGGAATGAATCTAACGGGGGCCCGGTAGAGGATAGTGAAAATGAAGCGATGGCAGGCCAGATCATTTTATCTTATGTTAGAGAATTGTCATTGTTACATGTAGGTATTTGTATTAAAACATGGAATGAATACAACATTGCTTTTGCATCAAGCTTAAAATTAGGTAACACAAAAGTTTTTGATTGGGTCATGTCTAAAATGGAAAGCTTAAAACTACAACTACAGAATGTTTTAATTGATTATGATCATAAATCACAGGTTTGGATAAATAGTGTTTTGATTTTGAAAACAATATCAAGCAAGTTATCGGATTTAGGTTTGGATGTTTCATTCATTTTCGATGACATAATGTAATATTTACACAAATGTGTATGCAAAAACAAGTAATTAAAAAATTTCCTTATTATTATATGTATTATATATATTTGTATGTATAGAGTACTATAAACAAAGTTGAAATAAACCTGAACTATCTTTTTTTTTTTCCCCCCTTTATTTGAATCCTATTAACCATTCATGATTTAAAATTTGTTCAATGTCAGGTCTATCATTTGGCTCCGCAACCAAAATCATTTCAATTAATTCAATGCACTGATCAGTAACTTGTGTATGATTTGGAAAGTTTAATTTGGCTTCTAAAATTTCATCAACTTGTAAAAATGGATTTTCTTTAAAAATCAAGGTAAATAAAAGCACACCAATTGCCCATATATCTTGCTTCTTACCTTCATAAAGAGAACCATCAAGAACTTCAGGTGAAGCATACTCTAATGTTCCCAGGAAAACCTTAAATGGACCATCTCTGATAAAAGCCGAAGACCCAAAATCAATTAATTTAACACACAGGTCTTTATCAATGATTATATTTTCATCTTTAATATCCCTATGAATAATTCCCATTTTATGTAAATGTTTAATAGCTGAACATAATTGGAAAAATATATATGCACATTCTCTTTCATTCATTGAATCTTTCTTCAACTCAATTAAATCATACAAATCAATTGTGTCAGCTATCGGTAACGTTTCCAAATGGTAATAGTCACCATCTTCAAAATAATCAACTAATCTTAACAAATTACCATGAGGAGATTTACTAATAGTGTACAGAATTTGGATTTCACTTGGGACAGTACCTAATTTTCTATCTCTAACCCATGTATCAACTAAAATTCTTTCTTTAACAATTGATTTAATGCAAACTTCATACAGTTTATTTTCCTTATGTCTTGCAATCCAAACTTTTCCATATGCACCCGAACCAAGATCTTTCAAATTGATAAAATCCTGAACAGTTTTTTTCCTCCTTTCTAAACCTATTTCTTTTGGGAAAATTGGACATTCCAATCTCAAATCCGCCAGGTGTTCTTCTTCAAACTCTAACAATTCACTAGTGGATCTAACGGTAGATGGCTGAATAGAATCAACATCAATTGATGAAGCAACAGTACTAGAAGAGGAAACTCTTAAAGTCATTGGAGATGAAAATAGGTTCAAACTTCTAGTAGAATCTTTCCTATTTAAATCATTATTTGAATCATCCTTATCCATGTTTCTTAAATCCAATTGTGAAGGCATCATATTCATTGAGTTTTTAGAAGTTGTTTTACTTGTCCTGGAAAATGTTATCCAAAGAACATAAATATCTCTTTGGGCTACTCTTAACTGGACATCAATCAATAATTCATTACCATCATTATGAATACCTTTAATGCCCTTTGATTTTAAAAACAATTCATCCCTTTCATCAATATTTGATGAAGTTTTCCAGATGTTTAATTTTCTAAAATAATGTTCGGGTAAAATTAACCCTTCTTGGTTTGACATGTTAGGATTTTCAAATTCAGCTAATTTTAACAATTCATCAAATCCAGGTAAAATGATATCAATTGATTTGTCTTGCAATAAACCTCTACCAAATAAATTTTTCGCAATTGCCTCATTATGTGATAAAATTTTATGTGATTTAGCAGAAATGACAAATGAACCAGCAATGTAAGGTAATGCATGTAAATTAATTCTGATCAATGAAGTAATTGATTCATTTATTGGATTCTCAGGTTCTAACAACGGTTCTGATGTTAATGCACAGGGGTAATATACACCGGATTCAGATAAGATGGTAAAATATCTAATCTTATTAATTTTATCTGAATCACAATAACTTTCATCTTCTTCAACATCATGAACGAAATCCAGAGCATTTGAAACAGATGGTAAAAAAAATTTCAAATTGAAATTTTTGAGATTTTGTTTATAAAGTTCATTTGATTGAGTTATTACGTTTTGAACTGTATAATGATCATCACAATCAATAGTCTTTTCAATAATAATATCTAGTATATCACAATTAACTTGTTCAAAGATCATATAAATTCTATCATTGATTCTTTTTGACCAAATTGAAGTCCAAGCAATTTCCATATTGTCTCTTTTAAATGCAATTACTTCACCTGAAAAGACCAAATCTGATTTTCTCTGAAGTCTCTTATATACTAAATCTCTTGATCTTGGGGCAATTAAGTCAATTAATTTTTTATGGCCAAGTGTTGATTTTGAAATACCAAACATTAACAATCCAATATCATTAATATTTATAATATCCCATGGAGAATTCGAATTTATAGTAAAAATAGCCTTTGGCGATTGAGTTTTACCAGTAGCAGAAGAATGAATTTGCCTTAAAGGGCATTGTAATTGTAATTCTAATTCATTATTATCTTTAAACATTGGTTTTGGTATAATTGATTGTTGTTCAATGAAAGGCATTGCCAATGAATGTAGCAATTGACGTTTTAATTCATCCCTTCTTGTTTTTGGTTGTAAATTATCAACATTTGATAAGGATAGATTATGAAGTTTTAATAAAGTATCCTGTTGATCAATGGTAATATCAGATTCAACATCATTTTCAAGCATTTGAACAAATTCTCTTAAATCTTTTAACAAAGATTTGTTAACATTAAGAGATTGAGAACCATTTTCTAAAGTTAAATTTGTTAATGAATTAACTTTATTTAAATTTGTCTGATTTAAATTAGTTGTAGATAAAAGTGATTGAAGTGTTGAAGAACTTGCTTTTCTATCAAAAGAAGGTGGCATTAAAGAAGAGTTTAATAAATCATGATTACTTAGCAGTATTTCTAAACTTCTCTTTAATACTTTCAACCTTAAAGCCATTGAATTTGTTGACATTAAAGTATATGAATATGATTGTGAAGATTCTGTTACGAACTTGAGCAACTTTGTTAATTTTTCATTATTTTCAGAGTCCAATGGAATTGGTTGTTTAAAATTTGAAATTGAAGGAGATCTTGAAGTCATCATACGATTCAACGGAAACTCTGGTTCGAAAGGTGAATTTGAATTTGAAACAAGACTTTCTTTTGAGGTGGAATCATCGTCCATTAGATAAAAGCGAGAAGACGATGCATTTTTGTGTGACATCAGCGAGTTGAAAGAAGACGTGGCCTTCGTGTTTGGTGGCTGGTAGGGCATCACCAGATGTGTTTAAAAGATAGGGAAATTGAGTTTGGTTATAAAAAAAAAAAGGAAGAATTGTAAATACAATCGTAAATTATTTTCTTTTTCTTTTTTTTTTTTTTTTTTACAGATATGGGCAAAAAAATTTAAAATTATTATTACGTCAGCTTAGCTTATTAGATCTCTATTTAATAACTGTATAAAATGTCAAGTTAGTTTTAAATCAAATTCTTAGCCATGAGTAATTCACCAATAAGAACACCAGCACCAGCAGCACCAATAACAGTATTATGTGAAAGAATGACCATTTTATAATCAAAAATAGGGTCTGGTCTAATTCTACCAACTGAAACACCATAACCAGCATCTCTGTTTCTATCTAATCTTGGTTGTGGTCTATCTGGTTGTTCTAAAACATGAATAGTATTCTTAGGAGCAGAATGACACCCTAAGATACTAGCTTCACATTTATAATCTCTTAAACAAGCTTTAATTTGTTCTAAAGAAGGAGCTGGTTGATTCTTAAATTTGAATGAAACACATTCAGTATGACCATCTGAAACAGCAACTCTGTTACATTGAGCAGAAACCTTTAATTCTTCATCAAGAATAAAACCATCAGCAGATGAATTAACAGAACCAAGAATCTTTTTAGCTTCCCATTCAATTTTATCTTCTTCACCTGAAATGTATGGGACAATATTATCAAGGATATCAATACCTGGGATACCTGGAGAGAAACCAGCACCTGAAATAGCTTGAAGGGTAGCAGCAGTTAAATATTGTAAAGGACCAAATTGATCAACTAATGGCTTTAATGGAGCAACCAAACCAGCAGTTGAACAATTAGAAATACAAATAATAAAACCTGGTTTCTTTTCACCTTGAGCTTTAGCCTTTTCAACTTTAGTTTCAATAATTTTCAAATGTTCAGAATTAGCAATAGGAACTAAAAGTGGGACATCAGCTTCTCTTCTGTAATTCTTAGCATTAGAAACAACGACTAAACCAGCTTCAACAAATGCCTTTTCAATTGGACCTGCATAATCAGCGTCTAAACCAGAGAAAACAATATCACAATCTTTGAAAGCTTCAGGGGTACATTCACTAACGACTAAACTAGCAGCAGATTCTGGTAACAGATCAGTTTGTTTCCAGTAACAAGCATCAGAATATTTCTTACCAGCGGATCTAGCAGAAGCACCTAAGACAGCCAATTCAAATTGAGGGTGTTCAGAAAGAAGTAAAATGAATCTTTGCCCAACAGAACCAGTGGCACCGAGAACACCTGCCTTCTTCAATGCCATCTTTTAATATTGAAAGAAGAAGTTTTCATTTTCATTGACTCACAATTATTTTTGATTTGAATCTACGTCACCATCAAATGGCTCATCTGCTCAGACGCTCATTCAAGCATTCTTTTAATAGCTACAAAAAAAAAAATTAAACATTTTACAACAAGCTTCACTGTTAGCAACAACACAAATATAGACACACACACACACTTAATTGGTCCATAGTTTTCCCAACCATTTTTTTCTATGGTAATACCTTTGATGTTTTCTTTTATCTACCACTGGTTGATTAAAAACACGGGCTTTATCTGGGTACTCTGATAACTGATCAAGACCAAATGATGAAATATCATCTAAAGGGGAATCAATGGAAAAGAGTGTATATGTAACTTCTGGTTCTATAATTTTTGGCAATTTTTGTAAGGAGGGGAATTGAATTTGTTCAATCAGTTCACAAATGGAAGAAATTTCATCTGATGGCATAGCAATTTTGAAATCACGTACACAAGATAATTTTAATTGAACTTGATTATTTTCATCTTGAAAATCATAAACATCCGCAAAACCATTCTCACCTAATAAACGTCTAGCCCTTTGAAGAATAGGTTCAGTTTCCATAACAGACTGTTTTGTAAAATTAGAATTCAATGAAATAAAGGAAATATCATTGGCATTGGATTGATTCAAGGTTGAATGTTCCTCCTCAATATCGCAACCATTTTGATTTTCTTCAAGAGAACCAACTTTTTGTTTATCGTCATTGAAACTATAATCTGATTTTATATCCACAGATCCTCCACCAGCAGCAGCAGCAGCAGCAGCAGCAGTGAAAACACCACCAACATGAACAGGTAATAGCTGTGGAGTATCTGCAACACTTTTCATTGAATTACCATAATTAAAATGTGTTTCAATTTGATGATTTTTATTTTCATTGTGTGTATTTTGAGAATCAAAAGTAACTCCTTTAATGGGGGAAAAACGCAAATGTAAAAAGTGGGAATTTGGTTTGTCATTTAAATTGGACATCAATTGAATATTTTTGTCTAACTGTAATGGTTTCAACATTTAAGAAAATAAAAGATAAAAAGCTTTGAATCAAAATGAGCCATTTTTTCAATATTTTTTCCCCCCTTCGAAAAGAGAAAAAACAAAAAATTAAAATTTGGTATTTTGTATTTAAAATATTGGAAAAGGCAATACAATGGGCCCAATAACAAGGTACATATTTTCAAGACAGTCTCGCCCTGTTTGGATATTTTTTGGGCTTTTAACGCTAATTTTCCTACTTTCAAAACCTTCTTTTCAACATGGTTCATCGAAAAAACAAAACAATGAAATTGATACAGTGCTTAATCCAGTATTACATGAAGAAAGTTCCTCACTGCAGAGTATTAAACAGTCTATTGAAGAAGTTGCAATTGATTTATTAGAAGATCATCAAAATATTAAATTACCATGTACAATTACAAATGAATTTACTAATCAATTTTTTGATTTACAACCATTAGGTGGGCTTGGATTAGACAAAGAAATTCAAGCATGGAATGCAAAAGGTCATGATTATGGACATAATTTTTCAATTGGTATTTGTTATACACCACTGAAACAATTAAATTCATTAACAAATATTGATTTTAAAGATACTGATAATACAACCAATATTGGTGCTTATTATACAAATGAAAAGGGTGATAAGATTTCAATTGGGCAAGTTTCAACAGATTTAAAATTCCGTGGACGTAAATTAGTTTTAGAATATGAAAATGGTGATATTTGTCCAAATCTTCAAAATTCATTAGGTCAACCATTAAAGAAATCTACTTTATTATCATTTACATGTGATAGACAAATTATGAAAAAGGCTAGAGTCAATTACCTTGGATCATTCAATAATTGTTCTTATCATTTTGAAGTTAGGACAATTCATGCTTGTGCAACTGCTAAGGACGCTGATGATGATGCTGTTTGGATGATCTTCTTAGGGGTTATCTTTGCTGCAGTATTGGTGTATTTAGGTGGTAATAAAGTATATGCTATTACTAAATTTCATTATGAATCAAGATTAAAAGATATCAGTGCGGTGTGAGGGTGCAGTCACGTGACAATAATAATAAAATTTAAACAAATTTTTCTTAATTTTTTTCTTCTGAAAGAAAAAAAAAAAATTTATTAAATTTTTTTAGTGAAAATGAATTTTTCTCGAATGAAACAAATGAAAAAATTTTTCATCTCCCATTTTTCAAACCATTTTCTTTTCTTCAACTTTCATACATTAGTTAAAAATGGGTAAGGAAAAGCAACACGTTAACGTCGTCGTTATCGGTCACGTCGATGCCGGTAAGTCTACTACCACTGGTCACTTAATTTTCAAGTGTGGTGGTATTGACAAGAGAACCATTGAAAAGTTTGAGAAGGAAGCCGCTGAATTAGGTAAGGGTTCTTTCAAGTACGCTTGGGTTTTAGATAAGTTAAAGGCTGAAAGAGAAAGAGGTATTACCATTGATATCGCTTTATGGAAGTTCGAAACTCCAAAGTACCACGTTACCGTTATTGATGCCCCAGGTCACAGAGATTTCATTAAGAACATGATTACTGGTACTTCCCAAGCTGATTGTGCTATTTTAGTCATTGCTGGTGGTGTTGGTGAATTTGAAGCCGGTATTGCTAAGGATGGTCAAACCAGAGAACACGCTTTATTAGCTTTCACTTTAGGTGTTAAGCAATTAATCGTTGCCATTAACAAGATGGATTCTGTTAACTGGGATGAAAAGAGATTCGACGAAATTGTTAAGGAAACTGAAAACTTCGTCAAGAAGGTTGGTTACAACCCTAAGTCTGTTCCATTCGTTCCAATCTCTGGTTGGAATGGTGACAACATGATTGAACCATCTGCTAACGCTCCATGGTACAAGGGTTGGACTAAGGAAACCAAGACCGGTTCCTACAAGGGTAAGACCTTATTAGAAGCTATTGATGCTATTGAACCACCTGTCAGACCAACTGAAA
>JAKUBF010000054.1:0-18033 GCA_030563185.1 Saturnispora sanitii | reverse complement strand
AACGTTAAGTAAATTTTCTAATTGCATCATATACTCCCTGAATTATTGATCATGTAGACACCTTCCAATGGCTCAAAATCGCAATATCAAACAAATGCTCATGTGCTCAGCAAGTTGGTTAATAACACATGCCATATCTCTGGAACCTGTAGAGGTATCAGTATAACATTAACACTGGTACGTTTAACAAAATTCAAAGAGTCCATATTTTCAAGGGGTAAGCCATTGGAGTTGCCAGTATTAAAAGCTTATATTATGGGCCAATCAACAGTCCAATAAAGATGAATAGTATACCATTATGTAGCCAGTGTGTTCTTTGTCTATTATATTACTTTCTAATCTAATAGAAAGGGCTCAATGGGGTTCAAAATACCATTTTATATTAATATCAACTTATTATTGCAAATAATTCAAGAACAACCAATTAGACACACTTCTGTTAAAGTACATGAGGTACCTCACATACGTGGTGTTGTGTGTATCCAAAAACTAAAGTAGTAAATCCCCTCATTATAGCAGTAAACTAACATTTAATTTCCAAAAACACAAACTCCGTAAAAACGTCACCTTTCCAATAAACTTTTCCAAATTTTAACGTATCATTTTAATCATTACATTTTTCTAGATCGGTTGATAGTTCCATCTTAATCATAACAGCTTTAGTTGCTAAGATAGCAAGATATATGCTCAGCACCTTCCTAATCCGGCAATTGTTATCTCCTAATTAGGAAATATGCTCAGCTGCTATTTTCAAAAATGGTAACAGTATCTCAACAACCACAATAGGTCACAGTTTGATTTCTATATGGATTAAAAGAGAAAAATTCAAGCATTGTGTGAGCTTAAGGAAAATGTTGTGTGGCCGGTATTTAGAAGGTAATTATGATGGCATTTAATACATTAATTGATAAAGATATCAATAAGCTGCAAAAAGATCGGTGATCAGAAAACCCTTTCCGGTAACTGGTATAAACCTTAAAAATATAGCTATGCTGCTATGGACATTTTTTAAAAAAATTAATTTAAATCTAAAAAGTAAGCCATTCATAACATACCTCAGTCAATGCAATATAAATTATGTTGTATAATAAGTTGTTAGTTCTGATCTTTAAACTCAAATATTGTGAGTATATTTGATGTATATACCATTTTTTATTATATTTATGCCATTCTTGTCATATCTGGAGGATGAATATTGATTTAGTAATAAAAGATGATCCCTTAACTGATATACAGGGTTATTTTGTAATCTAAAAATCAATCAGCTAACATCATTATTAGTTTCAGTTCTGTTGAAACAATGACCGCCATTCTTGATATTGTCAAAACTGACCAAATTAGTCTGGATATCTATCTAATATGGTTGAAAATTGTAGTAAAAAGTGTACCAATAAAATTTTCAAATACCACTTACCACTCTTTTGTGTTTTCATCAATATGAAAAACGCACTGCACGTTCATATTGAATGATTGAAAAGTGGTTTTAAAACAAATTTACCATTCCAGATTTTTTTTTTCAACACCGTTCACGATATTGTTACAAAGAAGATTGAAATAAAATCAAATATCACAAACAGTCGTATGAATGATACATTGCGCTCACACTTGTTGAAAAAAAACGATTTAATGTTTTAGGTATTTATATAAAATTAATTACAAAATATCAAGACACTTATTTCTTCTTGTTAGCTTCGTCAGCGTAGACGTCTAATGGAGAAGCTTGTAATAAGTTGTCAGCCCATAAGTTTGGAGTTAAGAAACCGTAAGTGTTACCTAAAGCGGCGAAAGTAGCCTTCAAGGTGTTTTCAGTAGTTCTGGTAGAACCGGAAGAAGAGGTGTAGATATCTTCGATACCAGCGAATTGAAGCATTTGCTTAACGGCTGGGGAAGCAACAACACCAGAACCTCTTGGAGCTGGAATTAATCTAACCTTAACGGAACCACACTTACCGGAAGTCTTGTTAGCAATGGAGTGAGGAGCACCCAAGTTGGAACCCCAGTAACCTCTTCTAACTGGAATAATAGAAAGCTTGGCAATGACAATAGCACCTCTAATAGCGTTGGCCATTTCCTTGGCAGCCTTGACACCTAAACCAACGTGACCGTTGTTGTCACCGACGACCATAACAACCTTCATTCTGGTTCTTTGACCAGCTCTGGTTTGCTTTTGGACAGAGATAACAGCCATAACCTTTTCTTGTAAGTTTGGTAATAAGGTGTCAACAATTTGGTATTCCTTAACTGGTAAAGAGTGGGTGTAGATTTCTTCAATGGAGGAAACCTTACCGGACTTGACTAATCTACCGAGCTTGGTAACTGGAGTCCAACCCTTTTCTTCGGAGGAGTTGTTGTTTCTTCTTGGACCTCTTCTTGGGCCTCTTTGTGGTCTTGATTGTGGAGCAGCGCCGGACATTGTATTATTTAATTCGTCGGAATGAACGTGGAAAGCCGAGTGGGGTGGATTTCGATCGACGGATGTGATACGAGGAAAGGGGTATATATATTTCAGAGTGAAAAATTTTGACCAAATTGGAATATAGAGTGTGAAAAAAAAAAAGTTTGCGTCAATTTTTTTAAGGGTTATAACCCTGTGTAGATGCACGTGACATGTCAGAGTTAAAAAAAAAATAAAAAAAAATTGACTTCTCTAGAAAAACGGCTGTTAAGTTGACTTGGGATTGATCCGATGGTTGTTCCGGGTGCACATCCGACCTGTCAAAAGGGTCCAGTGGTGCCAGTGTTCATAGTTGATACCGGGGGAATGAGATGGGGGTTTGAGTGGCCTATCGGTGTTAGAAAGGTTTTTACGTAAGCATGGTGAACATGTGACTTTGCATCATACTGCAATAAAAATGACTGATTTTTTCAAGGCTTTTGAAATTATGTTATATAAAGACACTCTCTTTTCTCTCTGTACGAATTCTTGATCGTTCTTCATCCATAACAATGGCTACTCCTCAACCTATTTCTCAATTGTCCAAGTCCTTTGAAAAGGCTTCTTTGACTGTCTCTACTTCCCCAACTCAGTCTTACCTTGACCAATATAAACCTCAGGCCGTTCCAACCAAGGTCCTTAAACCTTTCAACGCTGGTGATGTCAAGATTTTACTTTTGGAAAACGTCAACCAGACTGCCCTTGACATTTTCCACGGCCAAGGTTACCAAGTCGAATTCCTCAAGACCTCCCTTGTTGAAGAAGAATTAATTGAAAAGATTAAGGATGTCCACGCCATCGGTATTAGATCTAAGACTAAGTTAACTGCTGAAGTTTTAAAGCACGCCAAGAACTTAGTTGCCATTGGTTGTTTCTGTATCGGTACCAATCAAGTTGACTTGGAATTTGCCGCTGCTAATGGTATTGCCGTCTTCAACTCCCCATTCTCCAACTCTAGATCCGTTGCTGAATTAACCATTGCTGAAATCGTTGCCCTTTCTAGACAATTGGGTGACAGAAACATTGAAATGCACCAAGGTATTTGGAACAAGGTTTCTGCTAGATGTTGGGAAGTTAGAGGTAAAACTTTGGGTATTGTCGGTTACGGTCACATTGGTTCCCAATTATCCGTCTTAGCTGAAGCTATGGGTATGAACGTCCTTTACCACGATGTTTTAATGATCATGTCCATGGGTAACTCTAAGCAAGTTTCCTCCCTTACTGAATTGTTAAACAACTCTGATTTCGTTACTCTTCATGTTCCTGAATTACCAGACACTGTTAACATGATTTCTACTCCTCAATTAGCTGAAATGAAGGATGGTGCTTATCTTATTAACAACTCTAGAGGTACCGTCGTTGACATTCCAGCTTTATGCGATGCCTTAAAGGTTGGTAAGTTAGCTGGTGCTTGTATTGATGTTTATCCAAAGGAACCAAGAGCTAACGGTGAACATTTCAACGGCACCGAATTGTTACCTTTCATTGATGACTTAAAGTCTCTTAATAACGTCATTTTATCTCCACATATTGGTGGTTCCACTGAAGAAGCCCAATCTGCCATTGGTATTGAAGTTGGTACTGTTTTAACCAAATACTTAAACGAAGGTGCCTCTATTGGTGCTGTTAACTTCCCAGAAGTTGCCCTCAGAGGTTTGGACTTGGAAGCTGAAAACGTTTGCAGAGTCCTTTATATCCACAAGAACGTTCCTGGTGTCTTGAAGGTCGTTAACCAAATTCTTTCTGACCATAACATTGAAAAGCAATTCTCTGACTCCAGAGGTGAAGTTGCTTACTTAATGGCCGATGTTTCCGGTATTAACAACGAAGACATCAAGCATCTTTACAATGAATTAGAAGCTACTCCATTTAACATCTCCACCAGATTGTTATATTAGTTTTGCATCATTTAATTTCATCAACCTAACTTACATTCAACATTTCTGCTTTCTTTTATCACATAAATTAATTTTATACATTCTCCGCATTCAACAGCGCTGGCTGTATTTTTTCTTATAAAATAAATTTACTTTATATAGTTTTTTGAAAAAAAAAATAACAATATTCTTACTTTAAAATATATTGCTGAGCATCTTCAACTTTGAAATTCTAAGTTTCTGGATTTTTTTGGGTGGCAAATTATCTGAACATGTATACTCCTTATTTAACAACGTCAAACATGACAGCTATCACGTCCATTGGGTCTTATTTGTCCCTCTTGGAAGAGTCTGATGTTGACTTAAAGGTTTACGCATTAGAATCGCTCAATGAACACGCTAATGACCTTTGGGCAGAAATTGCCAACAAGATCAACGACATTGAAGATTTGTTCGATGATGAATCCTTCACCCATAGAAAACTGGCAGCACTTGTTACTTCTAAGATTTACTACAATTTGGGTGATTATGACTCCGCTGTTAAATACGCCCTTTTCGCAGATGACTCTTTTGACACTAATGAAAATTCAGAATTTGTTCAAACAATCGTTTCTAAATGTATTGAAAAGTATATTAAATTATCAAAGGATCAATTCTCTAATCCAGCTACAAAAATTGATGATCAGTTAACTAACGTTTTTGAATCAATGTTAGAAAGATGTGTTCAAAATAATGAAATTAAATTGGCCCTTGGTATCGCCATTGAATCTCATAGATTGGATAAAGTTTCCGAAATTATTCAAAAATTCAAAAAGGAATCTAGTGCAGAATACATTGTTGGGTTAATCACTTACGTTTTAACTATTGTTACCTCTGTAATGGATGATATTAAATTCAAAACTATCGCTCTTAATGAATTAGTCAGTATCCTCTTGTCTGTTGAAACACCTGATTATTTTATCATCACTAAGGTCATCGTTCAATTAAATGACTCTTCTTTAGCCCATAGAATTTTCAAGGATTTGTTAACTTCTTCCAAGGAAAAATTGTTAGTTGGTTTCCAAGTTGCTTTTGATTTAGTTTCTGTTGCATCTCAACAATTGTTATCTAGATTAATTGAATTGTTAAATTCTGACCCTTCTATTGACAGTGAAAATGAAGATGTTATCAAATTAACCAAGGTTTTATCCGGTGTCCCAACTTGTGATTTAGATATTACTTTCTTATCCAACAATAACAAAACTGATATAAATATCATTAATGCTACTAAGAAAGCTCTTGATGGTAGGAACTCATTGTATCATTCAGCTGTTACTTTTTCATCTGCTTTCATGTACTCTGGTACTACTGATGATTCATTCTACAGATCCAATTTAGATTGGTTAGGAAAGGCTAATAATTGGTCCAAATTTTCAGCTACTGCTGCCTTTGGTGCCATCCATAAGGGTAACTTGGCTCAAGGTAAAGCTATATTAGATCCGTATTTACCAGGTAAGACTTCAAATGCCTTCACTAATGGTGGTTCCCTTTATGGTTTAGGTTTAATCTATGCAGGTCAACATAAGGATGTTTTAGATTATTTGAAAGATTTTATTATGGATAATTATGGTAACGTTTCCAATGCTGATGTTGATGTTACTGTTCATGGTGCTTGTTTAGGTTTGGGTATTTCAGCTATGAGTCTTTCTGATGAATCATTGTGTGATGATTTGAAGAGTGTCTTGTTTGCTGATTCTGCCATTGCATCTCAAGCTGCCGCTTTAGCTCTTGGGTTAGTCATGGTTGGTACTGGTAATCAAGAATTAATTAATGATATGATCACCTATGCTCAAGAAACAAAACATGAAACTATCATTCGTGGGTTATGTATTGCTATTGCATTGATTTCATTTGGTACTGAAAACTCAGCTGAAATTGTCATTGAACAACTGTTGGAATCACAGGAAGCCATGTTGCGTTATGGTGCGTGTTATACCATTGGTTTAGCCTATTGTGGTACCTCCAATAAATCAGCTATCAAGAGACTTTTGCATGTTGCAGTTTCTGACTCTAATGATAACGTTAGAAGAGCTGCTGTTATGAATTTAGGGTTCGTGCTTTTAAGGGATTACACCAAGGTTCCAACAGTTGTTGAATTGTTATCACAATCACATAACCCATATGTTCGTTATGGTTCAGCAATGGCTTTGGGTATTTCATGCTCTGGTCGTGCTCTTAAGTCTGCCATTGATGTTTTGGAACCATTGTGTAATGATTCAGTTGATTTTGTCAGACAAGGTGCTACTATTGCTA
The DNA here is from genome assembly GCA_030563185.1 of Saturnispora sanitii. Classification (NCBI taxonomy): domain Eukaryota; kingdom Fungi; phylum Ascomycota; class Pichiomycetes; order Pichiales; family Pichiaceae; genus Saturnispora; species Saturnispora sanitii. The sequence goes on along the minus strand of JAKUBF010000054.1, from coordinate 11,430 downwards.
AATCTATGATTTTAATTCAGCAAAATGAAAAGACATACCCAGAAATTAAGGACTTTAAAGAGAAGTTATCAAAATCCATTTTAAACAAACATGAAGAAGCTTTGGCAAAATTTGGTTCTGCTATTTCACAAGGTATCTTAGACGCTGGTGGGAGAAATGTTAGTATTCAATTAGAAAATACACAAACTAATACATTGAATGCGCAGGCCATTGTTGGTTTGACGATCTTCACACAACATTGGTACTGGTACCCATTAACTCATTTCCTCAATTTGTCATTCACTCCAACTTCTATTATGGCTATAACTGAAGATTTAAAGGTTCCTGAATTTAAGATAAATTGTCACGCTAAGGAAGATGTTTTTGATTATCCACCAAAGGTTGAGATACAAGTTGAAAAGCAAAAGGAAAAGGTTGCCACTGCTGTTTTGTCCACTACTAACCGTGCTAGAAGAGCAAAGAAGGCTACTAAAGCTAAGGAAGATGATGCTATGGATATTGATGAAAAGAAACCTTCGAGTGCTGAAGCAGATGCTGAAAAGGCTGATTCTACCGCTCCTTCTGGTGTCGATAATGAAGAATTACAAGACAACACGTTTAAATCACTTTATGTTGAAGAGCCATATCAATTTAATAACATGACTAGAGTTGTACCAACCCAATTGAAGTATGTTACATTTTCAAAAACTGAAAGATTCCAACCTGTTAGAAAATTCAAGGGTTTGAATGGTGTTGTTGTTGTTGCAGATTCCCAACCTGGTGAACCTTTTGAAAATATCAAGACTTTGAGAGAAAAGAGTATACCTCCACCTCAAACTACACAAGCATCAAGTCCCGCTGCAGAAACTAATGTAGCTAATGAAACTGTTCCTGAAGCACCAGGTGCTTGAAAAAAATATCTATTACTGTTATGTTAATACTGTATACAAAAAAAAATTAATTAAATCTAGATAATGCAGAATCAAGTTTACGCTTAGTTGGGTGAACTCTCTTTTGAACACGGGCACCAGACATGGCACCAGCGTTTTCTTGGTTTGATTGGACCCTATCAACTCTCTTTTTCCTAAGTTCAACTTCGAATTTACCCTTCTTCTTTTTAAATTTTTGTAATGAACGCTTAGTTTTAACGTAATCTTTTAATGGTTCGTCTTCATCGTCAGAAACTTCACCTGGTTTGTCAGCAAAAATTTCCTTTTGCTCTTCTTCTGTTAATTTGCTTTGAATGTTGTCTCTCTTAATGTTACCAATAATACTTGGATCAAGGGTGATCATATCAGGTTGTAATTTATTCAAGAGAGATTTAATTTCACCTTCCTTTCTCATGTTACTAGTTTCAAAAGGATTCAATTCCATAGCATCATAATTAGATTCACCAGCACCTGGAATAATTAATGAATCAATACCCTTAGAATGACCAACACCTAGAATATCTTCAAAAGGAACAAATTTAGTTTTTTGAATTTGTGATGATGGAATTAAATGGGTCATGTAAGGTTGGTCTTGATGTGATTTGAAAACATCCTTCCATATGGTAACATGGGGACCCCATGAAACTGAAAGGAGCCCAGTGTCAGAAATTGTAACATCATTTGCTTGTGTTGGTGTGTAATAAGTGTCTAACTCTTCAAACTTTCTAATATCCCATATTTTAACTGTCTTGTCAGTACCTAAACATGCCATGTAGTTACCATTTCTATTGATGGCTAACGATCTAACTGGACCTCTCGAGTTTTGAATTTTAACTAATGCTTGTTTCATCTTTGGTGCCCAAAGAGTCACTTGACCATTCCCGTGACCTAAATGCATAACAGCATTCCATGGATTCTGAGCCATGGAGACTGTTGGGCCTAATTTTGTTGGTAATTCAGAAACTAATTGACCTGTTGAAGTATCTGTATATTTTAAATATGATGAACTCCCTGCTGATGCAAGTAAGAAATGATAAGGCAAAAATTCAAGCATTCTTTGGTTTTGATGATCTTTTAATTTGTGGACTTCTGTACCCTTCTTATCATAAATGAAAACAAACTTCTTTTGAGCAGTTGCAAAGAATTGATTATTGTGTAAATATTTAACATCGTGGACAGTTTCATTTAAGTTTAATTCACAATGAAGTGTACCTAATCTCCAATCAAATGCTGCAACATGACCCTTTTTACCAGCAATAACCAAATCACGACCATTTCTAGTATAATCTAATGTATAAGGCCCAAAGTCTGGTAATTTTAAAGAGAATTTTTTATTAGAAGTTGCTAAATCAACTGCATCTGCAATTTCATCTTGTTTATATCTGAAAGTCTTTTCCATACCTTCTGCTTCTAAAAACCCAGCTTCTTCTTGTAAAAGCATATCGGTATTAGCAGCTTTTTGCAATGCTTCTTTATATTCTTCATCAAATTGTTTAATGTGCCTCTCTCTTCTTTTGTCCTGTTTTGGTCTTTCTTCTAATGAATGAACGGCCTTTTTAGCCTCTGCGGATGTTAACTCACGTTCGTATTTTGATAAATCCGACATGAATATTGGAGGTTATATCTGATCAAAAGTACTACTATTAGTGAAAAAAAATATGAAATTTTTTTTTTTTTTCATTATCAATATGAGCAAAATAAAACCTAGATGATATCTCTAAGATCATGGGACGGTGTTCAATGAAAGCGAAGTAATTTTCTGTGGTTGACAAGTCAGAAAGTCAACCCACTCACTCTCTGGATCAAACATATACATTCGAAATGCAAAAAAAAAATTATTTAAAATAACCGACCAGGGAGAGGATTGAACTCTCGATCTTGCGATTAACAGTCGCACGCCTTAACCAGCTTGGCCACCCAGTCATTTTCTTATTAGAAAGATTTTATTTTAACTATTTTAAGTGGATCTTTTTTTAAGCTAAGTATCATTTTGTGTATATTGGGCCAAAAAGCGCGTTGGATTACCACAAAACTAGTCTAAAAAGGATTAAAAGAGAAGCTTAGCAGTCAAATGATTCTTACTTATTTAAAAAAAAAATCAAAAAAAAAAATCAAAAACCATTAAAATAATACAGAAAACTTCATTATCAGTTGCTGAAAAAGCACTATTTGTGTGCCATTTAACAAAGAAAAAGAAATAACATGGCCTTGCTTTGTTAAAACCTTAATGTAGAAACTAATTATCTGAGTATATCATGTTTAACTTTTTTTTTTTAAAAAAATTAGTAAATTTGGAGCTTTTAGTTAAAATTATATGATAATATTGTTACCAGTGGACAGAAATATTAATTTGAACGTAATTAAAACTAACCCTAAAAAGAGAAAGTAGTATAAAAAAGATTATAAAAATAATTTAAGTTTGACTCCTTTTATAGAAGTCATAAAATAAGAAGTCAAAGTATACAAGTCATCTTGACTTGAACCTTTGATATATTTGATAAGAAAATTCATTTTATTCATTGTTCATCTAAATGAGCTCCATTTTTCAACAGGTATGCGTTATTTTTATTGTGCGATAGAAAGACAAATGTATGTGAAAAAAAAAGCTCATCTTCTCAAAGACGTTACCCGTTTCTTTCAAGTGATACAGCCATTGCTACCAAACGCGCACTTAAAATGATAGACACTCCAAAAAGAACCAAAAGTTGGACACCATTCCATTGGAGATCAAAAGATCGCCCTATTGAACCCACATCTTTAAAAAATTCAACTATTTTGAAGCCTATTAACATCTCTATGCCCATTCTTGAACCACCACCAAAAAGGCAGAATTCAACCAGAAGTTTCTCACATTTTTTTGGTGGCTTGCCTAATGCTATCATGGAATCTGCTCCTGATTTTTCAGAGACTGTTCCTAGTAATTTATCCAACTCTATGCTAATATCAGTTTTTGACACAAATGATTCGTGCAATTTAACAACTGGCTACAAACAAGGTAATGACACAATTACCATGTTCGACGATGAAAGAATTTTGTATTATCCAGTTGAAAAAAAGCAAGTTGAAACCATTGGCATTAAAAGACATCACACCCTTGAGAACGAATACGAAACAAGTCTATATGCTGAAAATCATTCTGGTGATAAGCAGGATATATATTTTACAGTGAAGAGCTTGAAATTACCTGAAACAATTAGATACCATCATCGCTATGGAAGTGTGTCAAGTTTTAAGCAACCTCAAAGGTTATGGAATGTATGGGTTGAACGTTGTCAAAATGGGAGATCAAAATTACAGGTTAAAAGAAAAGTTTTCGATAGGTCAAGTATTGATGAATTAGCCAATGATTATGCATATATTTTAGAATATTACGTCCATGATAAAGGTGATAACCTTTTTCTCTGGCCATTTCCCTTTGAAGAAAAGCTACCAGTTGGGAAATTTAAACGACAATCTAAGTTAAACCCATTTGTGTTTTGGGTTCCATTAGCCAATGCCAGTTGTATCTGGTCAGGTGTTTGTACCATGGTGTTGACAGGTGAAACACCCTTCTTTGAAAAAATGGCGGGTACTTCATGGCGAAGTGAACCTGACGGGTATTGGCTTACTTTTCATGCCACTGGTGCTTTTGATGAGGATGAATGTGCATTATTTTTATCTGAATTAGGGAACAAAATATTTAAAGTATCACCAAAGTCAGAACACAAATCAATTCTAAAGGTGTTTTCAGGGTGTAGAACATTAGATTTCTATGGTGATGTCAAATTAATAAAGGGGTAACTAAGTGTTTTTTATAAATTGAATAATACTGAGCACATATTTAAAGAATTGAAATTTCACCAATTCTTGCACAATTGGCTTTTAGTTTGTTAATTATTTTATATATTCAAAAGGATTATGAGTGAACTTACAGCTGCCGAAAAGCGTAAACAGCTTAGAGAAAGACGTGCTGCTAAGATGAACAGTGACTCAACCAACAGATTGAACAAAATTGTGAATTCTAATGGTTCTAATATCCCAGAATTTATATCAGAGAAGAAATCAGAGTCCTCTACACCTGCACCATCAAGCGCCAAATCCAGTGGTTTAGACGATGATGTGCCTGTTCCATCTATTCATGACATTCCAGATCCTTTACATGGGGAATCAGAAGGATCAGTTAATGATATATTGTCAAACTTGATTCAAAATCACCAACAGTCACCACCGCATTCTGGTTTAGGTGAAGGTCCATTACCTGATGATTTTATGAAAACAATTGGATCTATGTTTGAAAATGGCGGTGCTGGTTCAGGTTTCCCACCTAATTTTGGTGAATCACCAGAGGATTCAACTTCTATATTAATTAAAACCTATGATGCTGCTTTATTCGCATTACTTAGGTATGTTATTATTACTATTGTATTTTGGTACACATCTTCTAGTAATGATGAATTTGAATATGCTTCCCTTGTCCAACCACAATGGGAATACATTTCTAAGGGTTTTTTTTCAAATTGGTTTACAGCATCAAGATCAAATCCATTATGGCAATATTTCTTAACATTTGAATGTGTGTTTTCAATGTTCCATCTTTTGTTAGCAAATCAAAATAGAATTCCACAAAGATCCAAAGATTCATGGATTGGTATGGTACTTGGATTTATTCCGTTGAATTACAAGGGCCCATTGACTGTTGCAATTGATTATTTTGATATCGTCATGGGTGTCTGGAAAGACATCTGTTTGCTATTTGTTCTTTTAATGATTAAAACGTACACATCATCAAATATTTCTACACCTCTTTATAAATAAATAAATAAATAAATAGTTAATTAATAAATAGATTTAATTAGGGATCATTGGAACCAACAATTTGCATCCATGTCTTCCCCTCCTTTTTCAATTCAGCAGTAATTTCATCTTTGACCTTTCTAGCTAAACCTGGACCTTGGTATGCAAAAGCAGTGTACATTTCAACAAAAGAAGCACCTGCTTTGGCAAATTCAATAGCATCTTGACCATTTGAAATACCACCACAACCAACTAAGACTAAATCAGTATTCTTTGTGTATTTTCTTAAAGTTTTTAAAGCAGCAAGTGAAAGAGGCTTTAATGGTTTACCAGAAAGACCACCAGTTTCTTGAACAACACTACCCTTAGTAATTAATCTTTCAGTTGGTCTTTGAATAGTTGTATTGGAAATAATAATACCATCAATCTTGGAATCAATAGCGGACTTGGCAATTGATTCAATTTCTGGTTCGGTTAAATCTGGTGCAACCTTAACTAAAATTGGTGGCTTAACATTTGGGTTAATAAGTTCGCCAGATAATTCGTTACGAGCCTTGACAACTTGAGTTAATAAATTAGTGAGTTTAGCTTCGTTTTGTAAATCTCTTAAACCTGGAGTGTTTGGAGAAGAAACATTAACAACTAAAGTATCAGCATATGGACCGAAAGTTTCAACACCTAAAATATAATCATTGACTTCATCACCAGTTTTGTTCTTACCTAAATTAATAGCCAACAATTTATTATCTCTAAAAGAGTTAACCTTAGCTTCTGGGTTCTTAACATGTAAATTGGCAAATCTTTGTTTTAAGGTGGCTAAAACTTCTAAGTGACCAACTGAATTAAAACCGTATCTGTTAATAACAGCTTCATCAGCAGGTAACCTGAAAAATCTTGGTTGTGGGTTACCAGGTTGAGGCTTTGGGGTAATTGAACCGATTTCAACAAAACCAAAACCTAAGTTAAATAATGGATCAATAACTTCACCATGTTTATCAAACCCGGCAGCCATACCAACAGGATTTGACAATGTTTTACCAAAAACATTAACCTGCAATAATGGATCATCAATATCAGAGAACAATCTTGGGTAAAGTCCCATCTTTAAAAGATCAATACCTAACTTGTGACCTGATTCTGCATCAGTCAAGTTTCTAATTAAAGGACACCAAATGAATTCATTTGCAGCTGAACGAGCGTCTAAAGAATATAACCCCAATGCCATAGCAGCAGCTAATAAAACACCAGATGAAGGCAAAGGCAAAATCTTAGATTGTAAGATCCTTCCATTTGATCTAAAGTTATGTATGAACCTCTTGGACATCATGAATCTCAATTAGGCGAAAAACACACGATTTGAATTCTTAAGGATGAAATTGGCTCAACTGGAAAAAAAAAGATTAAAATTGAATCAGAATAAATTCACGTGACCTGGATTATTAGTGAAGTGTAAATTGTAAAAAATGTCTATATAAAGTCAATCTTTAAAGTATTTAGATACTTGAAAGGCATTAGCACCACCATTTATTATAGGTTCTAAGGTTTCAACGACTTCAACAACGTTTGGAGATGCAACTGTAGCCAATTTTTTCTTTTCATTTTCGTATATTGAAGGTGTAATTGCTTGAAAGACAATAACAGCTAAACCTACACCAGCACCTATTGGATAAAGAGGATTAACCTTTACTCTCTTTTGTTTAAGTTTTCTAGTGGCAAAAGCCATCCAAACGGCAATTGCAGCACCTGTTATTCCCTTAGCAGTAGTTGTTGCTGTTTGACAGCCATTATAGAAGACATGGAGATCTTGGCGCTCATTTGGAGCCAATTTAGCAGATGCTTCTTCGAAAACAATACGCTCCGAAGATGTTTGGAACAAATCGCCGATGTTTGATGTCATTAAGTGAAGTTCAAGATTAGAAGGAAGTGTTAATACAAAAAAAAAGATGAGGTAGAATCAGGCTAATTTTATTTAATAAGGTATAATATATACAGGAGTATATAGATTTGTACATGATAGACAATAAATCATCAACTATTATTGCTTTCTAACTTTATCCCAGGCACTAGAAGTAGGATTTGAGTTTTTCAAATCTTGGTCATATGAATCCCCAATGGTTCTTCTAGGCTCATTTTGAGTTCCAAATGGATCATCTGATTCTTGGTTATCGTTCCTTTGATAAACTTCATCATATCCCTCTTCGCTTTTGATGTGTGTTTTACCTTGTCTAACTTTATCCCAAGAAGAAATAGCTGATTCATAATTCGAAGTTGATGGATCTCCGTATTTAGGAACAGAATCTAAAGCAGAAGGAGTATCCGGAATTGGATCTCCTGTTCTTGGATCGATATTTGTTTGTTTATGAACAATTAATGGAGTATTTGCGTTATCCACTAATCTAGGATCGGTGATTCTCAAACTTGGATCCTGAGCCGAACTCTTGAAGTAATTGGACCAAAAGAAACTCTTAGTGACTGGATAAGGTGTAACTTGCAATGTTTTGTAAATAGGTGATTCTGTACCATAATTAGCTTCAATATTTGCCAATTGTCTATCGAAAAGAGTTTGGTTTAACATTGCTGGAACAAAGGATGATCCAATGATACCACCAAAAATAGGCAAACCAGGTCCAACCATTGAGCCTTTTTTTCTAAAAATAAAGGGAATGGCAACACCAGCAGCAAACCCCACAGAAGACAAGAGCATCATCCGACGAAATTGTTGTTCAAAAACGACATACAATTGTTTTCTGTCCTCATCAGAAAGAAGATGTTCTTGGTCATAAAATGCAATTGCTTGATCTTTAGCCCTATTGAATACTTTTTTAGCCTCTGAATCGTTCATATAATTAATTAATTATAAAGATAATAGGTTAAATTAAAGATTTCAACTGTACAATTTTTTTTTTAGGCATTTGGTTCAATTCCCTTAGTAGGATGATAAACCGATTTTGTAACTTCAAAAGGAATTATAAAGTTTTAGCCATTGAAACATCATGTGATGATGCTTGTGTATCATTAGTCGATCGTTTTTCAAAAAAATCCCCACCAAAGGTTGTTCTAGAACTGAAATCAACTTTGAACTCAGTAAACGCTGGTGGTGTCGTTCCAACAGATGCTGCTCAACATAATAGAAAATCCATTGGGAAACTTGTCCAAAGAGCTTTAAAGGAAAGTGGATGGGAAAAACCAGATGTTATTATGGCCACTAGAGGCCCTGGTATGGTTGGTTCTTTAATTGGTGGATATCAGCTATCCATTGGTTTATCATTGGCATGGGGAATTCAATTAGTAGGTGTTAATCATATGCTAGGACACTTGTTAGTTAGTAGATTGAACTCAAATGGGAAAAAACCACAATATCCATTTTTATCATTACTTGTAAGTGGAGGACATACAATGTGTGTTTTGTCAAGGAGTTTAACAGATCATGAAATTTTAGTTGATACTATAGATATTGCAGCCGGTGATGCTTTAGACAAATGTGGTAGAGAGTTAGGTATTAAAGGTAACATGATTGGGAAAGAGACTGAAAAGTTTTTAAATGAACATCGTGAAGAATGGGGGAAACCAGTTGATATTATGGTGAAGGAGCCAATGTTAAACCAATGGGACAGAATGGATTCATTAGAGTATTCATTTGCAAGTTTCAATTCCCAAGTTAAGAACACATTAAAGAAGTATTATGATGGGGAAATACCAAAAGATGATAAAATTAGAGCAAGGTTATTATTCAAATATCAACAAACGATATTTCAGCATATGATTAGTAAAATTAAACTAGCTATTAAAAAGCATGGGTTAGAGGGGAAAATAAACTCCTTTGTCTGCTCAGGAGGTGTTGCATCTAATTTATATTTAAGAGAAATGTTGAAGGAACAGCTGAATCCAATGGGTATTGATGAATTCAGTTTCCCTGAACCAAGACTTTGTACAGATAACGCCACAATGATTGCATGGGCTGGGATTGAGCTATACGAACAGGGATACACTACAGAAGTAGATGCTTCAGTAATGAGAAAATGGCCAATTACCGAATTATTAAAAATGGATGGTTGGATAAAGAGTAAACCAGACAATTAAATATACATCTATAGACAATTAAATTTTGAAAAGAGGGGTATTGATTTTATATTCCTCTACCAAACTTTTCCAACTTTCCATATCCAAATCTACAATAATATGTGATCGTGAACCTTTATCATCATTTCTATGGTGTTCTGAAATAAATTTATCCGTTATTATTTCTATAAAAGGAACTTCATCATCGTTATTTGTTAATGCCAACCTACCATTATTAATCAAAAAACTTGTAATAAACAAAGTTTCAACTGATATCATGAATGAAGTTGGATGCAGTAAACCCCAAAGCGGAATTTTTTCTAAACCAGATTTTTTGATTTCTTGATAAAATTTTATAGCTCTCTCATGTGTATCATCTTGGGTACTAACTTTTATATTGTCAGCGGCAACTGAAGTTGCAGATTTGGTATTATTTTTATTTTTTGAATCATCAACTAATCGCTCCTTTTGAACTCTCACTTTTTTCTCTAATAATAAAGGACCATTTAATATGTCAAAACCATTAAAAGTGTATGATATACTGTCATGAATAAGCCCAGCATTTGCCCAATTGAAGCATGATCCTGCTGAGAATTCGTTTTTGAACCCTGTTATAAAATCTTGCAATTGAATACCCTGTGCCAATATACCATCACTTACATGCTGTGCCACCACAGATGCTTGGTTACTAACTTGGTAAAACGTTTCACTGTCCTTTACGGTAATTTCAGTATTCAAAGTACCCCTTGATTGATCATAGATTTTATCAACTGATGTTAAAGATTCAAAGATCAATTCAGTACCCTTATCAGTAGTTAAAAATTTACTATTACTAGCAAGTTTTGCATCAAGTTTATCATATTGGGTAATAATCAAATTCTGTTCCGTTTCACTAATTGATCTATTATCTGAATCATCATCATCATCATCATCATCATCATCAGATCCTGAATCAGATTCACTCTCAGACTCCGATTGGGGTATCTCTGTATTTCTAGAATGTTCTAACTGCGTACGTTTTGCAACTCGTCCAGTATCAGATTCTGGTTCTGAAAGACTAATTGAATGCTGCCTTTTCTCAACCATCTGTAATCAAAAGTGTCAATGTGGTTATACAGTATTGTTTTTTTGTGTAGTTTTCGCGTTTCTACAGAAAAAAAAAAGTGCTCATATTTCTTTTGCCCCTATAGAATTGACGTGGTCAAAATTGCATATCATGCTAGCTTCATCAACTAGAGAGAACATTCCATTTATAATTTCATCTAAAATATGCAATATAAGTGAATTAGTTTTTTTGAGACTTTACTTTCCTCATAATGCGTTATTAAGTTCTCAAAGAATAGCTGATTAGAGTGGCAAAAAGGAGCAAGAAGAAAGTATTTCTTCTCTTTAAAAAAATGGAACATACAGTATACATATAGATGGCCCTAATAAAGAGCAGCATTACATAAAGGGTGATAAAATACGAATTCAAAGGGAATATGAAGCACAATTGAACAATTTACAAAATTAAAGGTTTTTCAAGGTCAACAACATCAAATGAAAAATAAAGGATCCAATGGGCATACAAGTGAATCTTCATGGTACATCATCATCATATATTATAATTGAGCAAGGCTTTAAAGCCTTTAACGTCAACTAGGCTGCTTCATCTCGATCTCTTCAAAATGGTCACTTTTTGAATCTAGAA
>JAKUBF010000053.1:0-22529 GCA_030563185.1 Saturnispora sanitii | reverse complement strand
AAAAAAAAAAAAAAAAAAAAAAAAAAAATCAAAAAAAAAAAAAAAAAAAAAAATTAAAAATTAAAAATTGCAAAAATTAAAATTTTTTTTTTAATTTCAATTACTAAAATTTTCTCTCCATTCGATTATTGTTTATATAAGCTATAATGATCATCCCAGTGAGATGTTTTTCATGTGGTAAAGTTGTTGGGGACAAATGGGAGACTTATTTGAAGTACCTCGAAGAAGACCAGCTTCAAGAAGGAGAGGCTTTGGACAAGTTGAAGCTTAACAGATACTGTTGTCGTCGTATGGTTTTAACCCATGTTGATTTGATTGAAAAGTTTCTTCGATACAACCCATTGGAAAAGAGACTTGCCGGCGATGAATAGACTTGCAGGCTGTTTCTTTATTTAAATATGTAGTACCATACCATTTGTATAGGATTGATTTAGTGGATAAAAAAATATAGAAAAGAAAACTAATACTAATACACTACTTTCTCTTTTCCGAGATGGTTCAAGAGATTGATTTATTTAGACAGTTCAAGACGTTTGATTTCGACCAAAACGACACGTACAAGACTACACTAGATCAAGTACTGACACAGTTCATGGTGATGCTTTCAGACAAGGAAATAGAAGTCAGGGAAGAGATTTCCAATGGGCTTTTGAATTTCGATAGAATCCCACCAAATGAAAGACTCCAATTAGAAATGCAAACTAAATGCTTTGTGTTTTGTCAAGAAACAGGCGAGATTCTTGATTTGTCAAGTTATAAAGTATGGGAAGAAGATCAGGAATTGGAAGATGCCCATCCCAGTGCAAGTTATGATGAAATCGTCGATCTCATTGTTAACAATAAGCCTGTTCCTGGGATTAGGGAAATTCCTAACACTGTTTTAGATCCAAAAGATGCATTAGAATCTACATTGCCTCAAAGGAAAAAGCCATGGGAAGAAGAAAAGGTTATCGAATTAGTGAATGAAGAAAATTCCAATTAGTTCACCTTGACCTATTCCTCTTCCTCCTCCTCTTCAGCCATTGGGATATCATAATCCGATTCAGAAGAGCTATCTGAATCTGAGTCTGAATCATACACGCGGCCTATTTGAGAAAGATCAACTGGGTTTTGAACGCCAGTATCATCAAGGAAATCGTCCAGTGAATCATCTTGTGTATTTTCTATATCTTTAGTTTCTTCATCCTGAGATATTTCCTGCGTATTTAACAAGGAACTATCAGCATTAAATTTAGTAGGTGGCGTCCTCATTGGTGATTTCATAGGTGTTTGTTCAGAAGTTGTTTGGAAAGGTTTTTGTGGTGTCATTGGTGGTGCTGGAACGGTTTCTTCTAAAACATGTTTCTTCCTCACTTTCCTTCTCTTTTTAGGCCATAGTATATCATTTAAACCTTTTGTAAATTCTAAATCAAATAGAGAAACGGCAACATCTAAAATATTATTCTGAGTTTTATTACCTAAAAGGTCATCTGGTAAATTGACAACATTGATTAAATCCAATATATTAAAAACATTGATAGTATTATAACCCTCTTCTTTAGCTATTTGTGACATATCTAAAGTTTGTTGTTTAATGAAATCATCAGAAGATTGAATAATTGATTGGAACGTTTCTGGAGCGAAATTGAAATCACCAAGTGAATTAAGTAATTTTTTCATATATGGTACAGTAAGTGGATGACGAATAGCTGTTGTTGTTTTTGGGTTGTTGGGTATAATAAAGGAAAAATCAGGGTAATCAAGACTGATATCGAAATCTGGGACAATTTCATCATCTTCATAATTGTTTGCATTTTCATGCTCATCATGATAAATGGCTTCAGGAATGGCTATATGTGATGTATTGGGTAAGGAAGACAATGATAAACGCGTTCTCCTACTAAGTGATGGGGAGGCAACAGGTGAATTTAAATTTGAATTTAAACCTGATCCATTGTTTGATTTTGTAGCAACAGGAGACGAAAAACGAAAACCATTGAGTGGCCGTGTAACAAATGATTCCACATCGTACACTTGATGCGTACTGTCATCAGATAGATTTGCAATTTGAAGACCAGCTCCGGCTGCGATGTTAATGGTGGTTTGATTTTGATCAGGCACTTCTTGATCATGTATATTACCCAAACTAGGGGCATTTATCGTATAGGTGAAAAGTGCTCCCAAGACTCTGAGGTCTTCTATTGGGTCATATCGACGTGTTTGGTGTCTGTTACGCGTTGGGGTAAGCAGATTTCGGTTTCTGAGCGGGGTTGTTTGGCTGTTGATGGCAGACTGGGTCAACGGCGTGACCGGGCGCGATCTCGGCTGCAAATTGGTCCGTTTAGGCGTCTGATGCACAGAATCCATGTGAGCTAACAGCGCTTTTGGCTTTGGTGTTTACAATGATAGTGTGTTTTGAGATTGAAATTTTTTGATTGTTTTAGTTTTACAGTGAAATTTTTTTTTTTTTTTTTTTTTTCACTATAAAGGCTAACTAGGTTTATCAATGGGTCTGGAAAGTAAGGAAAGAAACAAAGAACGTAAGCAAGAAAGAATATCTGCTGAAAGAGATGAGAAAAAAGCTTTGGGGAAACAAACACCCGATGCTTTAGCTGCCAAAATGGCAATTAAAACGCGTGAACTTAACCCAAACTTATCACCATTGGAATTGTCTGAATTATACATTAAAAAGGATAATATTCAATCTACAGAAGAATTTCTTGAAGAGAGAAGGCTAGAAAACCTTGCTGATTTTATTGAACATTTTAACTCAGAGTTAATCCCCTCTATTAAGGAACACAAAAAACGTTCAAATAGAGCTAAAAAGCTTGAGAACAAACTTAAATGGGCTAAGAAAACAGGTAAATACAAGGAAGAAGATGCTGCTAAATATGAATTAGAGCCACTTAGAAGAAGGTTTCTGTGCGTTTTATCACCATCTGCTATCAGAGCTTGTGATACTCATCGTGCAACACGAAATTTAGAAGGTGGTGCTATTAAATTGATTCATAAGAACCGTTTGGAGAATGATATCCGTATGCTAAGCACAACATGGTCTCGTATTTTGTGTGGTACACCAGGTCGTTTTTCCATGCTTTTCAGAACCCCACAGGACGTTTTTAAAGCTGAAGAAATTGACACTATCATTGTTGACACCTTTGTAGATGATAAACTTCGTACACTTTTGGATTACAGAGAGCTTTACGAATGTCTTGAAAACATTATTAAAGCTAACCCAGAAGTGAAGATCTTCTTTTACTAAAAAGGTCAAATAAATAGTGCATTATATGTATATAATATATAAGAATGGAGATATAGAGATATAGAAATTTAATGGGCGGGGGGAATACAAAACAAAACAAAACTAGTTTTTGTTGGCAGCAGCAGCGTTCCATCTATTGACAGCTTCAACACTGTATTTTTCCTTTGGATTAACACTGTTGGATTCACCTTGTCTGTAGGCCAAATAAAGCACTGCGAAAAAACCGGCAAAGGCAATGGCGCCGTTGACGTGGTGGTTTTTCGGCTGGTGGAACCAACCACCAGAAGGAGCGGCAACCCATTTAGGAACAAAGCTGGCGTGGGACATTTTACTTACTAAAAGTTGATGTTTAATTGGTTTAAAACGAATTTTAATCTGGTTTTTTCTTCACTTTCTATAAATTTTAAAGCATAAAGTATACAAAACAACCTTACATGGATTTTATGCTGAAAAATTCCATTTCGGTACTTGAGAATTGAGATTTTTCAAGATTTTTTTTTCTCATCCAAAACTTTTCAAAAAGCATCTCTATCCATTTACCATTATCATGTTACGTTTGGCAGTCAGACGTGCTTCTTCTGCCCTTCCAAAGTCTTCATCGGAAACGATCGCCTTAGGTAGAAACTACAAATTTTCCTTTGAAGCTGCTAAAAATAAAATCATTCCTGAATCTTCAATTGAATTCCCAACTGAAAATGTTCATTCATATAATCAATATTCAAGACCTCAATTTAAATCCCAAATTCCAGAATCTGATGCTAAATTAGTCCCTTCAATAGTTGCTTTACATTCAAGGTTATCATTACCAAAATCAGTCTCATTAAATTCTTTAGTCCAATGTTTAAATGGTGTTAATGATTCTTCAATTGTTAATAATGAACAATTAGCTATTTTTGGTTCTCATTTATTATCCTATTACACAACTGAATATTTAATCTCAAATTACCCAAGATTACCATTATCTATTCTTAAAAATGCAACTGATGCTTTAATTGGTGATTTATCCCTTTATGATTTATCTAAAAATCAATGGGGTATAACTCATGATACTGAATCTAATTTAGACAGATATTTAAATGGTGAACCACAATTATTTCAATATGGTAAATTAAAATTCAACAATTCAATTACTCAACCTGAAGTTGGTGTCAAGAAAATTTCATTAAATGATTCTAATTCAACATCAATTTATAATGCTTATGCTAATTTTTCAAGATCTTTAATAGCAACTATTTACCAACAAGAAGGTGAAGTTTTTACTAAAACTTTCATTCAAAATCATATCCTTTCAAGAAAAATTGAATTAGAAAAAATGTTCAATTTTAAAGAATCTGGTAAATTATTATCAATCTTATTAAAATCAAATAAATTAGAACCTTTCACAATTAAATTATTATCCGAATCTGGTAGACAATCCAATTCCCCAGTTTTTGTTGTTGGTTGTTATTCTGGTGATAATTTATTATCAACTGCTGAAGGTTCAAGTTTAAAGGAAGCTAGAGTTAAGTCAACAACTAAGGCTTTATTGGCTTGGTATTTATACTCCCCATTAGATGTTACTTTACCATCAGATGAAAGTTTCACTGGGTTACACATTGATCAAGGTGAACGTTTCTTTTAAAGAACGTTTAATAAAATAGAATAAAAAAAATAAAGAAGGTGGAGAAAAAGAAGATGATGAAGAAGAATATATTTTCGAATTGCTAACAGTTGCTAATTCGTCTTTTTTGTTTGTTCGTACATAAACAAACACATTTTGTATATAAATAAATAAATAAATCATGTGGTAAATAAATACTTACTATATAAATTTAATTTGATAAATTTACGACTAAAATGACTGATGCATAACTTTATATATGTAACTTTAGTAACTAACTCCTATCTAGCAATTCTAAAAAATCAATATTAACATCTTCAAATATCATTTCATCAACAATTGGGTATCCATTATTAGGATCAATTTCACCAATTTTCATCTTTTTGTAAAGTAATGAGTAAATCTTAAAACTTTTCATTCTTATCAAAGTATTTTCATCTCCTTTACCCTTGGAAATGAACCCATTTATTAAAAATACATCCTCTCCTTTCATTTCACCAATTTTGATCACTTTTATAATACATTCCAATATCAATAAATTCAACTGTAAATTTTCAGAATATTTAATCCCCTTACCAATATCATCACATAATTCTGAAATTTCCTTAATATACTTTAATATAATTTCCTTTAAAATTAAATTTCCCGTTTCTGTCCAATTTGATTTTAATTTAATCAGTTTAATAACATCCTGAACATTCTTAATTTCGTTTCTACTTTCAATTAAACTTAATATAGCACATTCATTAAAACTATCCTCCTCTAATCTAGTAAGAAGCCCACTGATGGGCATTTTGATAAACTCCTCATATATATCTTGATTAATTTGAATTTCTTGAACCCAATTGTTCATTAATTCATAATTGACTAAACTACTCACATTATCAATCTCAAGAGTTGTTAAATCAGGAGTAGATGATTTACTTTTGGCTATACTGTCAACATGAATAGCTACTTCTTTATCAACATCATTGGCCTTAATATCTTCAACATTGTGGTTATTAACGATGGATGATGCATCTAGAACCTCACTTTCAATAGGCGCATAATCTACACAGGGGTCATTAATATGTTCTTCATTAACATTATCTTCATCAACAGGATTATCCTCTTTAATAGTTATTTCAAAATCTTCAATCGGTGGATTTTCAATTATTATTGACGTAATAGGTTCGTCAACCATTTCTTCCTTATCATTCATTAATAATGTACCATTTTGAATAAACGTTTCTTCATTAATTGTTAATTGTGTTTTATCAAGGTATTCAATTGAACGTTCATCGTTTTCCTCTATAGGATCCTCCATTTGCTCTTCGGGATGTTCTTCGGGATGTTCTTCGGGATGTTCTTCAGGATGTTTTTCAGCAGGTGGTTCATTAAATTTTTGATTTGGTTCTTGATCATATTGACCAACTTGAACCCCATCCATCTTTTCATCATCATCATGTTGAATTTCATCTTGAACCCCATCCATCTTTTCATCATCATCATGTTGAATTTCATCTTGAATAACAGATGGATGTTCATCTTCTTCCATGTTTGCATCTTCATCAACCTCATATTTAACTTGTGGTGCTCCAACAGGATCAACTTTGTTAGTTATTTTGTCGTCCATTAAAACTTCTTGGTTAACTTGTTCTTCCAACTGTATTTCCATTTGGACGCTTTGAGGTTGTTTTTCCAATTGATCTGCTTGTTCCATTTCAACATCTTGGTCATTTTTTTCACTTTGGGTAATTGATTCAATAGGCTTGATATTTAACTTTGAACAAATCTCAATATAGGTTTGTTTGACAACAATTGATTCATCAGTATTGAATTTATTTAAACATCTAATAAATTCGTCATTCCAATTGAAGTATAATAAGTTAATTATTTCCCAATAAATCTCTATTAAATGTGTATTATTAATTTGATTAATTTGATCAAATAATTTAAACAAATTTTCAAAAATACCCGATATTAAAAAAACCTTTAATGAATTTTTCTTATTAATCATCAACTCTTTCCAAATTCTTAAACTTCCATTCAATATTTCATAACTGTATTTTTTATATTGCCCACAAAGTGAAACATCAGATATTTTATTTATATCAATTAAATGTTTTAAAATTGAATCTAAATTTAAACAAATGTCATCAATTTTAACATTGTTTATAATTAAATTCAATTCTTTATCATTATCTTCAGTTTTACTTCCATAATTAAGGCAAAAAATTCTCAGTAAATTCTCACCTGATAAATATTTACTCATCTTCTTCACCTTTTCATCATTATCATCACATAAGAACCAAAATATATGGGGATTAACCATTGTTAATTTATTAATTGCTAAATCTAAATCATAATTTAAATTAATATCATCAGGTAAATTTATCATTTTTTTCAATCCTATCAATTGATCATCATTAGATTTTGACGTGATTGATCGTAATATAATTTCTTGACGCTTAAAATTTTCTGTCACGTCTAAAAATTCATCATGTAATGGTTTTGAGGAAACTTCCAATGGACTTTGTAATGATTTTTGTTGTTTTGTTGGATTAATCTGTTTTTGTTGTAAAAAAGTTGATAATTTTGTATTCAAAATTGATTGATTTTGTGAATTAGAACTTTTCATATCCTTGAAATCAATATTTTCATCATTAAAACTTTTATTTGAAATTCTACTACTTTCAATAAATGAATCATTGGAAACGATTCTATTACCACTTTTATTTGGATTGGCCTTAATTAAATTACGTAAAGTTGTAACATCTAATTTATCCCTAATCCTTTCGAAGTTTTCATAGGATAAATCTTGAATACACCAATATGCATCTCTCATACTACCTCTTACTTGTGGTTGAAAATCTTTTAAACCAATTATTAAAATTGGTTCAATCATTTCAATTAAATGATTGAATTCATTTGTTATTGAATGATATTTTAAAAGTAATAAATGAATCCATTGTCCAATATAAACTTTCGGCTGTGGTGGTTTTTCATTCATTGATGATAATAAAAGTTGAATAAATTTAATTGATATATTGCAATTTATAATTAACCCAATCATACCCGCATTTGCATTTTGATGTTGAATGGTTTTCCTAACTGCACATATCTTTAATAAAGTATTGGTCAAGGTATCAAATGTTAATGGGTCAATAAATTCTGTTAAATAAATACCCATTTCTTTACAGAGTTGTGATGCATTACTTGATAATGTTGTCCTAAGTGAGGTCAATGATTTAACAATGAATTCTTTAAATGTTTTGATATAATTTGACATTGGATCCCTTAATTCTGGTTTCAACGATCTAAGCATACATCTCGTTTTAATAATCCAATCTTGTCTAATTTTCCAATTCATTTCTGTTTCTTTACCATCAAAGGCATTCATAATTTGTGGTGATGGTTGTGAATCAATTGATAATCGATCAAATGACTGTGATGGGACTACCATTGACTCGCTCTCCCAAAACGGGATCTTCTCTAATATACTATCAATTGTGCTAGAAACATTGATATAGCCAATTGATTCGTCCTCGATATTTTTGTTGTCATTGTTAATAATCTCATTAGTGACATCAGGCAATATATTATCAATTTCAATGATATCATTATTAACAATAGAAGGACTACCAGAAACTCTATAATTTTTAGTATACTCAGAAACTAATTCTGATCCACCTATTTCATGTAATAATTCAATAGATACCCGTTGCTCTATCTTATAATGAATGAGCATATCAATCAAATCTAGTTTAGCATTCTTTGAATTTGGATTAACACGTTGAAAAAATGTAAGTAATAACCCCAGAGCTAACTCATGAACATTCGAATCAGATAATAATTCAACAACAGGTTTCATATAAAATTTAAAAGTGAAATTTCCGCTTGTCAACAATCCGTCTAATAGTTCCAGTAAATATTTTTGAATCTGGGGGTCATTTGAATGAAAGCCATTGTGATAAATGATTCTTGAAAAATGGGAATTATTAGAACCGACACATTCCCAAAAAGTTTTGAGAGATTTCTTAGCCGTTTGTGAGACTGGTTGTCTTGGATCACCCAGACGTTCCAATAAAAACGGTAAAATTAATTGAGTAAAGCTAGCCAGCTTTTCAGGATCCTGCATACTGATACGCGTTATAATATGACACAATGTAGTAAATGCTGTTATTTCCAGTGGTTTTGCCTGGTAATAAGCTTGTTTCAACCCCATGATATAGCTAGGAACATCAACTAAGTCGACAAGATAGCGCTTGATCTGGGTCTTTAACTGCGTCAAAAGCTGCATTATGCGTACTTCGTCACCCATTGTTACAACCGTTTCAAAGTCCTCACCTGAAATCATCTTATCACGTCGCACAAATAGCTTTTCAAGAGAACAGAAAGACAAAACACTACACGCGTTAGTTTAAAGTAGAAAAAAGATTTGAGATCACCAAAAAAGCTCATTAGCTCATGAGGTTAAACATAAAAAAGTTTTAAGTATTATAAACGTAATTTTAATGGTCGATTTTAAGTGAGAAATCAACAATGGAAACACCTTGGTGAATGGAAGAAGTCGAATAGACATCAATATCGTTACAAAGAAAACTTGCAATGTTTTCCAATGTGAGACCACCTGAACATTCTAAGATAACGTTTGATTTATGTTCAGCCTTGAGAATAGAAGCAGCCTCTCTTAAACCTTCAGCAGTAAAATTGTCCAGCATGACAACATCAGCACCTGCAGAAATTGCTTCTTGTGCTTCTTCCATTGAAGTAGCTTCGACTTCAATCTTAAGGGAAAACCCAGCCACAGATCTGGCTCTTTGAACTGCCTTAGTAATACTACCAGTAGCCCAAACATGATTATCCTTAAGCATTACCATACTTGAAAGGTCAAAACGATGAGGATCTGCCCCACCAACTAACATGGCATATTTTTCAAAAACACGTAACCCAGGTGTAGTTTTACGAGTCCCTGCAATTGTCCCAGTAAAACCTGCTTTACGTGCAGCATCAACTGTGATACGGGTTTTAGTTGCAATACCTGAAAGTCTAGCCATAATATTGAGACAAATACGTTCAGCTTGAAGAATATCCTTAGCAGGCCCAAAAACAGTGGCAATACGAATTTTCCCTCCAGAAATTGAAGGGTCAAGTAAATCACCATCCTTATAATCCCATTCAGCCTTTAAACCATTCATTTTAAGCAATTCTTGTGCAAATGGTACCCCACAAACAACACCAGATGATTTCATCCAAAGAGTGGCACTTTTTTCGTCATTTCCAACAACATATCCTCCGTAGTCAAATGAAGGAATGTCCTCCTGGACAAAATTGGCTAGCTGGCTCTTCCAGAGACCAGCATTTGGTAACAAATGTGAATAATCCATGATATAAATTGAGATGGAAGTGTTAACGAGAACACTGAAAAATCACAGTTCTGATAAAACGTGATCACAGAAGATTACGTAATCAACCGATTTAAATAAAAAAAAATATTTCTACAAAAAAAAAAATTTAAAAAAAATTTGAAAAAAATCAATCTTGTCTTGTTGCTCAACATAATCACTATTAATCATGGCCATAACGACATTTTCTGGTGAAGAAAACTTTGAACTGAGGTTAGTGATGGCTACTTTACAGGGTTCACCTGTTAAAATTACAAATATCCATGCTGATGAGCTCAATCCTGGTCTGCAACCTCATGAAGTGTCTCTTCTTAGACTTTTGGAGTCTGTTACTAATGGTTCAGCAATCGAGATTTCTTACACTGGTACAACCCTTATTTATCGTCCTGGTCTTATAATTGGTGGTTCATTTACTCACAATTGTCCAGATACAACCTCAATTTCTTATTATTTAATCCCAATGTTACTTTTAGGTCCATTTTCAAAGAATAAATTTTCTATAATATTCAAGGGATTGACTTCAAAAAAAGGTGAAAGAGGTTTAGATTTTATAAGGTGGGGGTATTTACCATTATTAGATAAGTTTGGTATTAAAGATGTTGAATTACATACATTAAAAAGAGGTGGTCCTCCATTAGGTGGTGGTGAAGTTCATTTAATTATCAATTCCCGTATCCCACAACCTATTACTATTCATTCATTAGAAATTCCAAAAATTTCAACCATCAGAGGTATTGCATGGTGTGCTCGTGTTTCACCATCTGTTGTTAACCGCTTGGTTGATTCTGCTAGATCAATCCTTAGACCAACTGGTTGTGATGTTAATATTACAACTGATGTTTGGAGAGGTGAAAATTCTGGTAAATCCCCAGGGTTTGGTATTACATTGTTTACAGAATCTAAAAAATCCCCACTTCGATATTTATCTGATGACATTGGTGAAGGTGGTGACACTCCTGAAGACATTGGTGTTAAAGTTGCGTATGAATTGTTAGAACAAATTCAATCAAGTGGTGCTGTTTCAAGAAGTCAACTAGAGGCTGCATTTATTTTAATGACTATAGGTAAGGAAGATATTGGTAGATTCATCATAAACAAATCACAAATGGACGCCGCTTTAGTTTCACATTTAAGGGATATCAAATCAATTTTCGGTACCGAATTTTTCTTTCAGGAAGATGATCAATACGATAATTGTCTTATTGCAACTTGCAAGGGTATCGGTTTTACAAATGCTTCAAAGAAAATTGCTTAATAATCTTTTGTGTTTGAGTTCAACTTTATTTAACAAAAAGAGTATGTACTATTAATAAATTAATTATATAGATCAAAAAATAAATGGGTAGTAGATCAATTACAAAGTTGGCAAATCATTAAATACATTTAATAACCGTTGTATACTTTCATTGTTATTATCTAATAAATATCCTCTAGTTTTAAACCATTGGCTTAACACCCGGCTCATTGTGTATTTTGTATTTTGAAATAGTCTATATTCTAAAACAAATGATTCCTTAATAGCTAAAATCTTAACTAAGAACTTATTTAGTTTGTGTAAATCCTCGTTTAAAATTAAAACTAATTTATCAGCATTTTCTGGCTTAAAATCTAATCTAGCCTTCATTTGAACATATCTTTCAATTGATTTATTGAGTTCATTTAACAAATTTTGAATATCTTTGTCAGATTCAATTCTAAACATATTTACCCTTTCTATTAAAAAATGAAAACTTGTAAAATAATCTTGTAATGATTTCCATTTTTCTAACGCATTTGTAATTTCAATCATTTCATTTGTCTTGTCTAACTTAGACCTTTGAAAATACCCCTGGATTGATCTAAATGTTTGATTTATTATACCTAAATTTTGTTCTTCTTCAATAGTACCACCAATAGTACTTAACCCATAAACACCAACGTCTGATTTAATCATATCGTCAACTAAACTTGAAAATTTTAATTGATCAATAACCATTGCCAATTCCCTCTTTTCAATTCTTTCTGCCAATGAAAACATCTTTGTCCAAATGCCTGCTATTTGTGTAAGTGAATGATTAATTACATTGACATTTGCCAAGAAATCCATTTCATTTATATCAAGAGGATTTTCTCTCCAAATGTTTTTCAAATGGGC
Source organism: Saturnispora sanitii (assembly GCA_030563185.1). Taxonomy (NCBI): domain Eukaryota; kingdom Fungi; phylum Ascomycota; class Pichiomycetes; order Pichiales; family Pichiaceae; genus Saturnispora; species Saturnispora sanitii. The sequence goes on along the minus strand of JAKUBF010000053.1, from coordinate 10,167 downwards.
AATAACTACCTCATTAGCATTATTACCATCATTGTTATGAAAAACTAAATTCAAATTGATCTTAAATCTAGCTGGTAAAGGTGGTAATTTCCCCACATCAAATTCATTTTCCCAATCAAACTGAGCCACCTTTCGCCAATTTGAGAAATCATCAGGGACAGTTAAGAACATATGTACAATGTTTTCTTTACTTAAAAGTGGATGTTTGATCAATTGGTTCATAAACCTCTGTAATCCACGTCTTCTCCTTTGTAAAAATATCGCGTCACTACTACCAGTTCCAAACTTCTTTGGAGGCAATTGTGGGATCATTCTAAATGTGTATTTCTTCAACAAATACTCCACCAGCCATGCAAAATCACTGTATCGTCTGGTAACCTTCCCTGAGTTGTGAGTTACTTGATAATTGACGTGTTTAAATAAAATACCTTCCTTTTGAGGAATCTCACGCACTTGAACAGTAGAAAGTGGGGAAACCTCTTCAATCTGTTCATTATATACTTCTTCCAATTGTTCATGTTCGGGCTGTTCTTCAGCCCCCGCCTCTGGGGTTTCGGCCCAAGGATCAAAATCCATATCTATAAGGAAAGTAGATGTGTTTTGAGATTACATTATTTTTTTTCCAGCATCATCATCATATTTCTTAATAACTTTTATTCTGATGGATTCATTCCAGGAGCATTTGGGGCAGTTTTCTGCCTCTGTCACGCGTTATGATCCAGATCCCAAATTGGCCATTGAACTGGTTAAAGATTCTGATCAGATTCATTTAGAAATACAAGGATTATACGATAAATTACATCTTTTGGAAACGAAAACTATTCATACATCTTCAATATCTACTAATTTATCAAATACCATGGAAAACATTTTACGAGACCTAGGAGCAGCTAAACATGAACTTGATATATTACCAAGTAAAAAATCAGATGTTTTAGAGCCATTATCAGTTGATGATACAACTCAAATTTTATCATATGGATTGAAATTGGCTAAATTCACAAAATTATCTAAATCATTAAACGGTCTTGTCCATCCTAATAATTTCATCTGGCCTGCTGATGATACTTTACGAAGGGGTAACTTGGCTATGATGACTACTGTTGGGGAAACAGTGATAGCATTAGAAAATGGTGATGATTTACCATCAGATAAAAATGAAAAGGTTACACAAAATGATCAGAATAATAATCTTAATACTAAGATAGACAACAAAGCAAAATTTGATATACCCGAAAGAAGAAATTCATATAGCATCCCAGAAATTCCTAAAGTTGATCCATCTAATGCATTGGCTGGTTTGGATTTGGATATGGATTCAGATGATGATGAATAATATTATTTTATATATAATATGTAATGTGTATATATACAGAGAATAGTGTATAGATATACAGTCTATTTATTGCTTAATATTAGACAATAAGCCATTTATATCATTTTCAAAAGCAGCAAGGGCAGATTTTAATCTTAAAAGTTCTTCTTCAGTTAATTCACTTGGTTGTTTACCATTTAAACTTGCTTCTCTCCATTCTTGCATTTCATTAGTTAGTCTATCTAATCCAACAGTAAATTCAGGAACAGTTTGTTTCAATTCTTCTTGGTTATCATATTCAGGTAACTCACTTGATGAAGGATTTGGAACCTTTGATTTTTGAATGACATCAATTAAATCAGTAGTAGAATCGAATTGATCCTTTAACTTAGCCAATTGCATAGCAACATCGTGTTCAGGTTCCTTAGTCGGTGTGACAACTTCAATTGGTTGCAAGTGGAACTTTTGCAAGAATGTACTAACAGGTTTACCAATTGGGCCATTAAAAATAAATAACACCAAAGCACATCCAACATGAACCCAATAATAACAAGAAGCCCAAAGTTCTAATGACGGTTTTAATCTTAACAAAATAAATGGTTGAATACAATAGCCAAATGCTAATTGAGTAATAACCCAACAGAAGATATCGTATAATTTCTTATAAGAAGAAACATTAGAACCATCCTTTGAAATAAACATTGGACGGAAATTTCTTCTGAAGATTTTCCCAACAGTTTGCAGGAAGGCACCAATAATAAAAGTTAAATAATAACCAGGTAAAGTCCCATGCCAAAAAGCAGAAGTGAAGAAAGTTAAGAAAGTTGGAATCATACCGGTCTTTAATTTACCAGTTTTCTTGTCTCTTGTACAAGTTCTTAAGTAAATACAATTCTTAAGCCATTTATTAGTATTCATGTTCCAAGCTTCAAGACAATCATGAACGTTTTGACCAAATTCGAACCCAAGTGGATCAATGTTTTGAACTCTGTTCCAGTACAATTTTTCTTTCTTTGAATCGTAACCGTTGTAACCTAACCCAGCAGTAATACAAGCACCTTCACTGATTAACCAAACACCATAGTATTTCAATCTTTCAACGAAACCTAAGAACCACAGGAAGAACATTTTGTAACCAAAAGATTTCCCAGATTTGAATTCATCAGTGACAATGTAAGAACTTGAAATCTTTGGTGATAAATAAAGCATAAGGCCAATCCAAAAGAAACCTTGAATAACTTTTTTAAGTGCAACTCTACCAGATTTAGGAATCTTTCTCTTTATTCTTCTACCAGGTTTTTTAGAATCTGGTACATCATTGAATAAATCTGTTAAGATGAATTTTTCATAATCAGAATAATCAAAAGAAGGACCAGTTACTAATGAAGCGTAGAAAAAGACGTAACCCAAATAACTAATAAGTTTAGGATGTGTCAAGATAACTCTACTCTTTTGATAAGTTGATAATTCTCTATCAAATTTTTCCTTATCTTTTTTATAAAGTTGACCATCCCAATAAGACCAAGCAAATGCGGATAATTTCATCACCAACACCATTTGAGCACCAGTGACATCCATTTCAGCAGCTTGACCATCCAGTCTACCGAATTGGGTCTTAATATGGTTAATAGAAAGGAAACCTAACAAACCAACTAAATTAACCCAAGGCATGAATCTAGATTTGTAATATTTGGTCAAAATATAAGTGAACATGGCATTGAAAAGTAAGATAAAAAACCCAGTATAGATTTTCAAGATCATGAAAATGTAAATACCGGAAACTACAATGATATAGTAGTTTTTAAGTGCATATTTCGTGTCAGGAAGACGCTTAAAAATGGCAGAAAATGGGAAAGCCAAAAGCAAGCAAGTAAGAATCATACTAGATGCGGTATCAATCCCCGCATTCTCGCAAAGCCCGTTGACAATGAGGTCAAACGGGTTCAGAATCATTGTTTTTCACTGAAATATAATAAGGACATCCAACGAGAAATAAATTTCACATGAATTGATGGATCAAACCAACGTGCTCAGCAGACAATTTGATATTGTGTAAAGTGAAAATAAATGAATGTAAGAGGAAGTAATAAAAAACATTCTAATAAAATTTATTAAGGGGGTAAAAAATAGGAATAATTTAGTTACACCAAAATACACCAGTGGTTTAAATGGGCTTAATCAAGGTAGATCCCAAGGCAATAACGGAGTTTCAAAAAAAAAAAAATAAAAACGCGAGTTTTTGAGATTTGAATTTTTCAGTTAAATGCCAATAGGTTGTGTATAACTGCCAATAATCACAACATAGACAATGCTATCGATTCTAAGATCAGCACCAATACACAGAGATTGTTTTCAACAATCGAGATCCGTTTTTAATCTAGCAAAACTCAAGTCTGCAGTGGAAAAAACAGCCAATACAGGCTCTGGTCAAACACAGGAATACACGATACACAGACACTTTGCACATTCACAGGAAACGATGTACAACCATATTTCACGCGTGGACCTTTATCATGAGTTTATTCCATACTGTACATCATCCTTTGTACGCGAAATATCGCCTGAAACAAACGAACCCACTGTAGCAGGTTTGCGTGTCGGTTTCAAAGCTTTTGACGAAGAATTCACTTGCCAATTGGATTGCAAAAGGCCCGAAATGGTGTGTGCTTCTTCTATCTCTCACTCACTGTTTCATTTTCTTGAAACGAAATGGACGATCCGTAAAGTCGACGAAAACCACTGCGAAGCAATTTTAGATCTTAAGTACGAATTCAAGAGCGAGCTGTATAACTCAGTGAGTAGAATGTTTGCATCCCATGTAGCCAAATTAATGACAAACGCTTTTGAAAAAAGAGCTGCTGAGCAGGCTGGAAAGTGTAACTAAACCAAAACGTGGGGTTTGTGGAGAAGTGAGTGGGATTGAAATTATAAAGATCAATAGAAACTCACAAAGCGGTGTACTGTGCTAACAATATTTACTGGTTGCGATGTTTTATGAATATTTTAGCATACAAGGGTTCCACACGGCGGTAAATGCCAATGAATTGATCTGCACCTCTTTTTTGGAAGACCGTTTTTTTTTATCTTCAATGTTTATAGATATATCAATCAATCCCAATATGGTCATGGTTATCTCTTATGCTCATTTGCTGTTCTTTTCTTTATACGTGCACCAGTTTTTTAACTGTGTGTGATTTTGGTATCGCTATATCAACAATACCGATTACTTTCTTCTTCTTAATACCGTTTTGCCATTATTGAAAAACCTTGATAAAGGAAATAGTGTTTCAAATTTCAAAACTGATTTCAATTTAGTGTGTTTCAGATTACAAAAATAGTATTTAATTCTATTTAATATTGAATTCCATCACTCTGCTGATGGAGCATTTGAATTACATGGTGAGGTTCGGCACTTTATTCATTAACTCTTAAAGAGAATATCAGATTTGCATAACTTTTCTGATAAACCATTCAGAAGAAAAACGGTCCTTTTCTTTATATCTCCTATTAGCATAATTGAGCATTATGCTTGCATCACCGCGGGAAAATTCATAATAATGCAATGGTGAAACGCCAAACTCAGAAACACCTAATTTATAAAACTTCCACTTATCACACTCCTCTGCCAGATTTGAAATATAGTATTCAGCTTTAACTATATCATTTGGAATGTAAGAAGAATGAACGATATCGTATGAGTTGTTACTCTCTAATACGCCAAAAACAAATTTTTCAAATTCTTTCTTAAAATTAATATCTTTATCGTAAGAAAAAGAGCAATTGTAGAGCCTTTTATTAAATAACAACGCAAAAACAATCTTATATTCTGCTGATGACACAATGGCGTTTTTATTAAAAGGAACAGTGAACTCAAAAACACCTCTTTTCCGAGTAATCATCATATCTAAGAAAACCAAAGATGAAATAGATTTAAAATTAGATTGCATTTGTTTTATTTTGATATCAATACCTAAGCAATGTTTCATTTCTAAATCAACAAAACATTCATATTCAGTAAACTCTGAATCTTTGTAGAAAAACTGATAGGACGATTTCATGTATGTTCTTAAAAACCCAAAAAAAGTCTACATTTCTCCTGCGAATAAGCACGCATTCTAAGAATTGAAAGCAAACAGTTGATGAAGGTAGTATCCATTTTCAAATGCGAACTTTTCCTCATTTCGCAGTACCTTCTTAAACCGAGAGCGAGAAGTTCAGATTTAGTTAGTTTACCTTCGTCATTATAATCATATGTTGGTTTGACAATAACAAAAACCTTTTTAAATTCATCTATATTGTTTATCATGATTTCCAATTTCTCTAACATGTTATTGATGATTCGAACATCCTCTTCCTCCTCACTATCTTCCTCTTCTATAATTTGCTGAGCAATACATACGTTTAATTCAACAGGTGTTGATCTCCCAGCAGATTGACTCGCTTTAGCATCTTTATAATACTTTTCGACATCAGAACAAAAATCATGGTTGCTCATCATCAAAATTTTTACTTTGGCTAAAAGAATATCGATCTTTTTTTCTTCGTCGTCTTTATTGATGTTGATTGACTGAAGAGATGAAAACATTTTTTTAAGAAAAATAATTGAACCCTATATGAAAGAGAATTCAAGGGCAATATTACCTTTATAACATATTTAAGAAGTGTGATACATAGCTGATCTGTCATATTTGAAGTTTGATGATGTCTCAGTTGTGTTGCAAAATCGTGTCGATTCTGACTTTCTTTTTCTAAAAAGACAATGTTAAATTATAATTTTAATAGGGATTCCAGTGAAATTACAGGAATACCCAACAGTTTATGACACTGTTATGGATAATGTGGAATTTACCTCATGTTTTCTAGTTGCAAGTTTTAGGCGAGAAAAACAATGGCCGCTGATCTTTTCCCTTGTTGATAAAACATAGATGATTCGATTCACTTATATATATTATACTGCTTGTCTTCGTTATTTAAGTTTTAACCACAATTAGTTCGATATTATGATGTACATTCTTTTATTAGTTCTTGAAAAAAAAATCGTAAATCAAGATTCAAAAAAAATTCACTTCTTGAGAAAGTTGGAAAAATTAATCTAATTTCAACTTTTTCAATTATTCATCATTTTTTTAATAAAAAATCGGGCCGGCAAAATTACCTTATCGGGTATCAACTAAGTTATAAAAAAATATCAATTGAGCACAACCAGATAAATGAATAACAATATTAAAATTAAGACACACATGTACTTGACTAATCTCGCTTACACGGAAAGTAATAATTGATATTGGCATTTAAATTTTTCTTTTTAATGGTTACTAAGTTTTCTAATATAAAATGTTTCCATTTTTGCATACTTTATGTATTACCAAAGACCAAGAAACAACATATTTTTATTACCTCATTTTAAATATTAATGAATTTGAATACTATTTTAACTACACAATAATGAACTTAAATACGACATTTTAAAAATACTTATTAATTGTAGCGAGCACTTGATTTTTTCTAGTTGATATTGAACCCATTTCTGTTACTAGACATTTTTATAAAAAAGATATGCTGAGGACAAAGATTCTCATGATTTCCAATTAGAAAATAAAGTAAAATAAAATAGAACAATCCAAATAAAATTAACCTTATAAAACAAATACACAATTAGCAAGCACATTCACCCTTGGCACAGGTACAGTCGTTGTGCTTACAAGCTTCGCACTTGCATTGACCTTTTTCACAGGAACATTTAGAAGTGGCACATACACATTGAGTCTTAGGTTGCTTCATAGCGCAGGATTCGCATTTGCAATTGTCCGGTAAGCAAGAACAGGTCCTTTCACAGGAGCAGGTTGGAACAGTAGGCTTTTCACAGTAACAGTTGGACATTTTGTAGTATTGAATAATGAACTACCTGATTGAACAATTTGTAGCTGAGGAAATGGCCTTCTTTTATATCTTTGCGATGTTTTAGCTATTATTTTCAAAGCCACGTAAATATTACGTAATCATGTCATTTTTTCTCGTATTGCGTTGATTTAGCTATGGCTAAAACTACTCGTTGTAGCTAAAACTTCTCATTGTAGCTAAAACAGCACTGATGCAGCTAAAACTCCTCATTAGAAGCTAAAATTGCGCAAATCACCTTTTTGGGTTCAAACTGAAGTCGACAAAAGAAGCTGCGTATTGCTGGAAATAATCCGTTTCTGAACTCATATCTTCACATTGGCGTTATCTCGCACGGATGATTTGTCTGAGTTGGGCAATATTATTTTGTAATTGCTTTAAAATGGCCAATTTGTCCTTCTTTTTCATTGTTAATGAAAATAAAAACTGTATATTTTTTTTTACCATCTTTAAACTCCGTTCATCCCTTAAACTCTTATTCTAATCGACTCAAATGTCTTCAACTGATATTGAAAAATCATTAAAGGAGGATAATACCCCCATTGATACAAAAATTAAAACAGGAGAAAATAAAGGGAGTTGAAAAAGAAACATAGGCAAGCTTTAATTGATTAGGGAATTCATCCAGATGCTCCTAATGACCCCCCAGAGTTTATGTTTCCACCCCCATGAAAATAATGAAATTGAAAACATATTGTCAATTAAAATATTGTCTTATTACGCTAGGATTCTAGCAAGAAATAATATTTGTTCATTATTTGAGTATTTAATACTTTTTACCATTTGAAGAACTAATGATTTGTGTGAAACATTTTGTAATTAAACAAACTATCTCTGTTCAATAAATTTATAGACATATAGAAAAACGTTTAACATTTCTCAACATACATTTGTTAAGATTTTGACTAATGCGGCGTAATAATTTACTATAATAAAATTTCCTTTGATATTGAGCAATTTCCAATTTAACCTATTTTAGTATGAGCAATCAATGTGGTAATAATTGATGACACTTGTATGCTACAAAAACCAACGGAAAAAGTTACCCTTTTTGGTAATATTCGCGTCTGCAGAATTTTTTTATAAAATTTTTGAAATTTTTTGACACTGAGCATTAAGCTGTGAATAGTTTATCTTTTATTCCCCTATGGATATTTTACATTTTTTATCATCGTTTCATTTTAACAATACGGTTGTAGCCATTAAAATATTTTTTTTTGAACAAATACAGTCAAAATGTTTGTTTTTCATCTTTAATGATTCTCCAATGGTTGCATTATTTTTTTGTTAAATACTTTTGTTTAGTTACCAAGAGCTCCTTAAATGACTGTTTTAAAATTAGCATTTTTAAAATAAAAAAGCTTAAACATTTTAATTTATTGAATTGTAATAGTTTATGAAAAAGATTTATGGGCTGTAAAGTAGCAAAATGATTTTTTAAATGGGCAAAATCTCTGGTATTCATAACAAACCTAGCTTGCTAAACGTGAGATGACTATGCTAGAGAATGATGTTTTGGATGCTATACTTTTATGATATTTGGAAAAGTTACTTACAAGCGCACCAATTTGGTGGAAGCTCAAAAAATCATCATTATATTAAAAACTTTATATATTTGAGAATCAGCTATGGAATTTACGTTTTAGTTGAAAAAAAATTTTATTTTGGCAATTTACGCGACAACCGGATTTTTTACACAAAGTTATTGAATTAATTTGCGCTGAGCACTAATTTTTTTTCACTTTGGACATGTCATTAAAAATACACTAAAAATGTAATGTTCTCGAATAATTTTTTTTAAGGGTAAATTCTTTACAATATAATATATATTAGGTTATTGATAATAAGAGTTGCATTTAAGTGTCGATTTAATGAACAAATTCGTTTTTGTTAAAGTGCAATTACATTTTTGGGTTTTTATCTCAACATTTTAACGTCTAGCCAAAATATTATGTGCTTTCAACGACCAAAATACTACTGTTAATTGTTAGTATTAGGATGTCAATGTGCATTTATACATTAAACATATAAATCAATGAAATAATTAAGAAAATATTTTTTTTTTCAAGGCTTTGAAAAAATATAGTAAAATTTTTTAACATAAATTTTGGTTGCTTTTTTAATAGAATGATTTACATTGTTAATGCACAATTGTTTTTCCGGTGAGAATTGCTCCACAATTTAATGGCTTACTGGTATTGGTGGTGCCATAATATTTGGATAACTAAGTTGGATACTAAAAACATATTCTGTGGTTTGAGTGCTTGCATAATTTGTGTCAATACTTTCACTGCTTCCAGTTCGGATATTTTTATTTAATTTTTCTTTTTAAGCTAGGTATGACTTCTAATCAGACTTGAAATCGTTTCTTGGACAATCAATACCCTTGTATAGCGTGCAATCCAAAAATAAATCACACAACCTATCTAGTTTGCCACCAAAATTTAAAATTTCTTCATATACACCGAAATGAAACTCAAAGGAAGCTGGTTCTTTCATGACACCTAAATGTTTTTTTTGAAATACACTTTGAACTCAAAACTTTTGCAACATTTTAAAGTTAATCATTTTGAGAATAATATTCAAGGAAATAGGGGAAAATAATATATCCAAATTAGTGACCTCTATTTAATTTCATGAAAGTATGGAACAATGTAGAAACAATAAAATTTTTAAACTAAGTGCCCTTTTATGGTCGCGACAAGTATTTGGAAAATTGCGAAGTAATTTTTTCTAGGCGGTCTTCCGCGCTCGGTGGGAAACAACCTAATTGAGAGCGCGACCTTTTTATTTGTACTGGGCAACTACTATTATGTGCTGGGAAACGGAAAATTTAGCGAGAACGCAGCGCTAAATTATGCGAGTGTCTACTACATGTAAAGAGCAGCAGTTGGCAACAACAGCAGCTCAATACTACAGTCGATTCGGTTCTCTTATCGACCAAAGCCAAGTCT
>JAKUBF010000052.1:0-23014 GCA_030563185.1 Saturnispora sanitii | reverse complement strand
CCCTCGCACCTAGTATAACCACCCCTCGCACCTAGTATAACCACCCCTCGCACCTAGTATAACCACCCCTCGCACCTAGTATAACCACCCCTCGCACCTAGTATAACCACCCCTCGCACCTAGTATAACCACCCCTCGCACCTAGTATAACCACCCCTCGCACCTAGTATAACCACCCCTCGCACCTAGTATAACCACCCCTCGCACCTAGTATAACCACCCCTCGCACCTAGTATAACCACCCCTCGCACCTAGTATAACCACCCCTCGCACCTAGTTATTAGGGGCAAGGGATAGACTAAGTTAGATGTTATTTCGTTATGGATATTACAAGCTACTATACAATGCTAAAGGAGTGATAAATAGACAGATTCTGCTGTTCAAGGCTTGATGCCAGCTTTCCTCTGGGGAAAAAACCCAGTGCCTTTGTGTCGATGCCAATTCAAGTGGAAACCAAGAACAGAATATAAGGAATTTACTGCTGCCAATTTAAAGCCGAAATTCGGCGTTAACGTTCGGAGTTCGAAGTTGACAGGGATTTAAGGGTCCAAATGAGCACAAAGTTGCTCAGTGGAAAATTATTTTTTAGATATTACTTTTATTGTTTAGTTTTCGTGTGTATGTATAACCACCGCACCTCGCACCTAGTATAACCTCGCACCTAGTATTTTTACTCTTTTCTCTCTGTTTAAGTTTATTTTATTCGGTTTTGTTTTTGTTTGTCAAGAAATTGGTGTTTAAAATAGTGAGTTTTGTATGTTAACCAAAATCACGACATCTTTTCAGTTGTGAATAAAATCATAAATACTATCGCGACATCTTTTCAGTTGTAATATAAACTTTACTGAAGTCGCGACATGTTTCCTGTTGTTTCCACAAACATTAGTTAATAAAATTACTTCTAATTTTTATATTCTGTTTGTATTTGGTCAGTATGGGTATTTGCATATTCTCTATATGATGGACTAAGAAAATTGTTTTTTTATTGTTATTTCACTATTTTGATACTTTTCAAAAATTAATAGCGGAAAAATCTAGTTGATCTTTAAATTTTGTTAAATTTCATTCAATTGGTTATAAATTTGGCCACTATATTGCTAAACTTTAGATAAAACATTTATTACACTAAACATCGAATGATAAACATGTGACCAAGAGATGAAAATGAAATGTGGACTATTACCTTAGTTATCGAATTTAATTTATGTTTTTCATTCAAACTGTGATTAAACTGTATGAAAATAATATCATTGTAAACAAAATGTAATATTTATTATACTGGCATAATATTTAGCTCTGAAAATGCCTAGATTACCAGTAATTATTAATTTTGAATTTTCCATAATTACCCAAAATTACCCTATTAGGCAATTTATCCGACCGAGATTTTTTTTCAAAAATCTCGAAATTAAAATAATTGAATTCAATTTCTCCGTCTTGTTCATTTGTAACTAATCCACATTACAAAATTTATCATTACTACCTTAAACACTAGCACAACGTCAACAACACAGTATTATATTTTATTTTATATTACAATACACATTACTACGAATACAAAAAATAATCTACAGACCATTTAATATTCAAACAGGAATATCGTTGGTCTTAAAATAAGAACTAAATATTTCATTTGCTTTATATTTTTGCAAATCTTCATTGTTAACAATGCTGTGCTTTTCCACAACATGTCTATAATAACCAATTAATTGACTTTCAAGAACCTCTTTATAGTTTAATTCTCTAAAGTTGGTTCTTTTCAACTCAGGGTGCTCATGACAAAGGCCGCAAGCGGCGTGATGGTGTCCATCCTTCTTATAAACAACTGGAGGAGGCAGTTCCATTCCAACCTTCCAAACACCATGGTTTTTAATAACATGATGCATATAATTGGAGCCACTTAAATTGTAGAAGCACTTATCCAATTTGTGCTCTTCAACAGGACAATAAGGGCATAAAGCCTCTCTTGATTTTTTGCCATTTTCTGAACGTTCTCTCTTTACAAGAGGTTCATAAAAGTTGGCACGTTGGGAACATAATCTTAATGGGAGCTTATCAAGGTTTTGCTTGGTATTTTTAAAATATCTCCAACCATCAACACCTTGCAAATGGTGAAAAGACAAAAGATTGTAATTGTTTGGTATTAAAAAGGCCATCATCATTCTTTCATATACATTTCTATTGACAATTTCACCACCTCGAGCAATTACATCAAGTTCTAATTTACCAATATTGTAGTTTACAAGTTCGGTGCTATGCGAATAATCCAAGCATTGTGAAATTCTTTGTTCCATTTTTTCATCAATAAAGATTTTAATCTTTTTACCAACATCTTGCTTTCTGATGTGGTTTCTTACAGGCTTTTTAACTCTGGAACTTGGTTTAATTATTTCTTTCAAATTAACCGGAGTTCTCACTTCATTTTTATATACATTAGTTTCTTCAAGTGTTTTATTAGAAACTTTGATATCTTTTAATACATCTACGTCAAATAAATTATTAAATTCTGGTTCTGGTTGTGCTTGAACAGTTTGCTCAGCATCCATCTCAAGAAAAAGGTTATCAATGATTTGATCAATATCATCGGAAGGTGAATTACATTCCAGGTGGTTTTCTAAAGGAATAGACAGACCAAGTTCTAAGTCCAATTCAGGAAAATCCAATACAAAATTATCTTGTTCAACGAATAAGTTCAAGAAATCATCCATTTCTTTAGTTGAAGAAATTTCAAAAGATTCTGACATTTTTATGCTCTAATGAGTTAATGGACAGGATTCACTCATGAAAAGTCCAAAAATTGGAAAATTGACCCCCTTTTATAGACAAAATAATTTATGCTAATTGTCAATTCAACATTGGCAGAAAATTAATTATTTTTCAACTGGCATAAATTTTATTTCTTATACAAATTTAAGTGTATTAAGGGCAGTTTATATCATGTTTTTCTACAATTATATAATATTTACTGCCCATAAATTTACGTTTCAAATGATACCAATTTGTATTATATATTTTTTCAATCTTGTCAAGATTTTTATAATTATTCAAAAATGAGCAATGTACATTTTATGCTACATGAAATTCAATTAATCGATCAATTGTGAATTAAATTTATGCCACTGCCCATTGGATTTTGAAACGAAAAAAGAGTAATTTAAACCTTTTCCTTACACTTTTTCTTTATCTTGTTAAATATATTTTTGTTAATGTATAATCCTCCATTAGTGAGACAGTTACAAATTGCCATCAAAATAGATAAAACAAATTGTAGAAAACAATGAATGAAAATATTAGTCCATAACATCTTCAGATGAAGATCAATAATGGTAAGCTTCTTTCTTGCAGGCAAACAAAGCTATTTTATTTAACACAGATAATAAAGCAGTCTTAGAAAGATCAATTAATCTGATATACATTAATAAGAAAGTTGAATAAGTGTTTAATTATCATTTAATCTCATAGCATATGGTCAGAGTTAAAATATATTTTTATGATTAGTTTATTTCTAATCATTTATTTCCCTGTGAAATGTACATTGATTTTGTTACATTTACTGAAACCCAAGTACGATTCAATTATAAATAAATGAAATGTGGCAATACACACTCTTCAACAATTTGTTAATATTTTCAACTCTTTTTCTAAAATAAAATTGGGCTCGGTTTGATAATCTTAATACTTTATAAATAATTATAATAAGGAAACGTAGTTATTGAATACATATTAAATTGAAATTTCATTTAATGAACTTTGTTGAACACAATCCGTTTTCTTCCGATGTCTTTTTCATCATTTTGATTGAAAATAATTGAGATTTAGGACGGATGCTGATAAATAAGAGTCTGGAAACAAAAAATATTTGTAATTAAAAAAAAATATATAAAAGCAGTACATAGCCTTCTTGTTTTGACACATTCCTTAAAACCTTTGGTCTGTGAATAAATAGAAATGTCTGAATTTTATAACTTCAAGCCAATTGACAACAAGGGCCAAGAATTCCCATTTGCCGAACTTAAAGGCAAAACCGTTTTGATTGTTAACGTTGCATCAAAATGTGGTTTCACAAAACAGTACGCTGGGTTAGAAGAACTTTACAAGAAATACCAAGACAAAGACTTTGTTATTATTGGTTTCCCATGTAACCAGTTTGGTTCTCAAGAACCAGGTTCCAGTGAAGAAATTGCTTCATTCTGTTCGTTGAATTTTGGCGTTTCATTCCCATTAATGAAGAAGATCGAAGTTAATGGTGACAATGCTGATCCAGTTTACAAGTGGCTTAAGGCTCAAAAGTCTGGGTTATTAGGTTTAACCAGAATCAAGTGGAATTTTGAAAAGTTCCTTATTGACAAGGAAGGTAAGGTTATTGAAAGATACTCTTCTTTAACTACCCCTGAGTCTATTGGAGAAGATGTTAAGAAGTTGTTATAATTGTGTTTTATATTTCAAGTTTCTTTTGTAAAGTTTTTAAATGATCAATCAGTTATAAGATTTATGATGATAATGTAGATTTATACAATAGAGTTTTAAGTTTGAAAAACATTTGACCTTCAAACATTCATAATTAATCGTGATTTAATATGTCTCAAAACTTTTATGAGCTTTTAGATATTGAAATTAACATATCACAGAGCGATATCAAGAAGGCATACAAGAAAAGTGCTTTAAAATGGCACCCAGATCGTCCCGGTGGTGACGATAGAATGTTTCAATTAGTTGGTCAAGCATATGATACCCTTAAAGATCCAGAAAAACGACTAATATACAACCAGCAGCTTAAACAAACACCGCTTGATGGTAAACGTGTATTGAGTGAATCACATGACTATTTACGTGCTGCTAAAAGACAAAAAAGAGATACAGTTGATTTGTCATTATTTGGTGCAGATGATGAAGCACTTTGGGATGTTTACGCAGCAAGACCAGATTTCACAAAATTATCAGGATCATTTCAGCATTTACTTGAAGCATTGGATTCATTTGAAGTAGCACTGGGGCGTTATCGTAAAAATCGTCGATTGGGAGACCAAAAAGCTTTCCAGGTTGCTTCTGGATTGGGGGATTTTCCAGGGTTTTCACAAGCATTGGCACTTGCGTATTTAAGGGATTGTGAAGTGGCTCAATGTGAGAAGGTTGCTAAGGAAATGGCTAACAATATCTTAATTCAATTTAGCCAAAGTCACGTGACCGGATGAAGGGATTCTTTCATTCGTTATTTCAAAATCCATCAACAGCTTTTTCCCCCTCATTTACTCATTTTTATTAACTAAATTTGGTCTATTTCCAGGTTCATATGAACGACTCAACTGCTGAAATTGAACCCGCCAAGGTCCCAGGTAACTATTCTGCAAGAAAGAATTTAAGATGGAACGCCGCTTCACCAAATCCAACGGTTAAATCAACAAATGAAACATCCATAGCTGACAACGACGCCATTCATCAAAACATACCCAAAACTTATGTCTCACCTGCTCAAATGTATTCCACTGACTCTGGGCATATGTTTCATGCTGGTTCCATTTGTATCATTCTTGTTGGTTTACCTGGTAGAGGTAAAACAAATTTGAGTATTTCATTGTGTAGATATTTGAGATGGTTAGGTGTCAGAACACAATTGTTTCACTTGAGTGATTACAGAAGAAAGAGATATCAACATTTTATTGAATATGAAACAAACAATGAAGTATCTGTTAAACTGATGAAGGAAATTACCGAGGAAGCAATCAATGATATTGTTACTTATTTTAAAAAGGATGATGGTCAAATTGCTATTTATGATGCTATCAATGGTTCAGCAAAGGATAGAGAAGAATTGGCCGAACATCTCAAACAAAAGAACATTAAATGTTTATTTATTGAATCACTAATTGATGATGAAGACTTATTATCGGATAACGTTAAGGATGCAATTAATTCACCAGATTATAAGGGTTGGGGTAGAGCTGAAGCTTTAATAGATTTTAGACAAAAAATAAAATATTCAGAAAGAAGTTATGAAACATTCCAAGATTCCCAATTATCTTATATCAAATCATTTAATTTCGGACAAAAAATTATCATTAATGAATTAAAACACGATTTCCTCATGACAAAAATCATCTTTTATATCTTGAACACAAAAATTAAATCACATTCAATTTACTTTGCAAGATGTTCATTAAACACGATACAATTTAAAGAAGACCCACCTATTACTGAAGCCGCACAAACATTCATTCAAAAGATTTATAATACATTATGCTCCGATTATGAAAGCGGGAATTTACCAAAGGATTTAATGGTTTGGACATCAACTAGATTAAGAACTCAACAGTCTGCTCAAATTTTTAAGGATACAGGCTTAATAGTTAAACACAGACCAGAATTAACTCAGTTGAACCCTGGTAGCGCAGAAGGTTTATCTGATTCAGAATTATATTCTAAATTTCCAGAGGATTACCAAAGGCATTTAGCTGATCCATATCATCATAGATACCCAAGAGCAGAATCATACCATGATTTAGCATTGAAAATTGAGCCATTAATTTTAGAAATGGAGAAATTGAATAATGATGTATTAATCATTTGTGATGAGACTATTACAAGAATATTCTATGGCTATTTGATGGCTTCCAATGCAAAAGATATCCCATTAATCCCGTTCCCTAAGAATGAAATTGTTAAGATTAGTTATCATGCATATGGTAACACTGCTAAGAGGTTGAAAGTTGAAGGGGTTGAATTAGATCAGGTATAAATAAATAGCCATATCTATCATATTATAAATATAAGATTCGAATAATATATATAACACAAACAAAAAAAAGAAAGACGTTTCTTTTTTTTTTTTTGAGTAGTAGAGTTTATCGGAGTTGAATATCTAATCATCATGAGATGACTTGTTGATATATCATTAACAGGAATTTTGATAAGATGGGGGTATAATTAGTTATCAATCACTGTTATCAAAATCAAGATATTTCTTAACAAAGTCACCGTACAGTTTTGTTTGTTCCACCCAAGCTTTAGAATATTCCATCCTTGCTTCTTCAGAATAACGCCCAAGAATATCACATTTTTTGTTATTGACATAGTTGGTAACTGGCGTTAACATTGCGACAATGAACATATCAAAGAACATAGACATTTTTGTATATACAAGATTTATATAATAAATCAAGAAAGTTCACAAAAAAAAATCAAAAAATATTACATTTTTCACTCTTCCCGTTTTTATTTTTTTATTTTCTCAGATCCGAATTTTGCTCAGCATCTGTTCGCCTTGGTAAAATAGGTCTAAACTATATTCACCTATCTTCACACGAAACAAAGCCACCACTTCAATGGGGACCATTTTACCACTTTTCATAGCGTCCTTCACCACCTTCCAACCACCACCACCATCCGAGTAGGCCACAGGCATTTGCGGAGTTTTGTAAATTCCCGGAGTTACTTTCAAGTGCTGCGGTTCTTCAAGTTCACCAAGTAGTTCCCCCTCATAATTTGCATGTGCTTCTGCAATGGTTAGATCTAAAAGCAATTCTTCAATTGGGTTGAAAATTGTAACCTCCACAGTCTTTCCAAATATATGCATCGTGGTATCAAGAATGAAATTATCACCACCACTTATTGTTCCATTTAAAATCTCCACTGGCACCGAAATTTGGCTAAATAGATGACTGAACTTTTTGTTATCATATATTCTACCACCTTTGAGTTCAAACTGAACATGTTTGCTGGAAATCAATTTACCAATAAATTCTTCCATACGATGCTTTGAAACTAATGAATCATCTTTTAATGAAATCCCAATTTGAATTAAAGAAGATTCACCTGACATTATACTAAAAGGCATTAAAGAAATGCTGGCAATATGAATATCCGTTTCAATATCAATTGTGATTTCTTTACTATTATTGATGAAATCAATATCAAATGGATTAGTCAAATTTACACTGGCTGCTAAAATAATACCATCAATAGAGTTCTCAATTACATCAACAGAGAGTAAATCGTATTCAAAATCAGAAAATGATGGAAAAAAACTTTGATTATAGCCAAATGAATTAGGCAATGTGAATTGCCTTTGAAAATTAATATTAAATAAACCTTTGACAAACTCTGATTCGACATTAGTAATTAAATTTGAACTCACTTCTAATTCAGATGAATTTCCATCAATCATATTGTTAATAAAATCTAAAATCTTATTCTCATTTATAACCTTGATTTTAATATCTTCAAGGTTAAATAATGTAATATTACTGCCATCGTTTATACATTCAATTGGCATACCCATTTTTATAAACAACCCATTAAATTTAATACCACCATTAACAGTCATATTGAATGGTAAATCTAAATTTTTAGTTTCAATTGTTAAATTAGATTTTAAAGCTAATTCATCATGGGTGGAATCAAAACCAATATTTCTAACATTTAAACACACAGGAATATCCATAAGTTTACCAATATTCGATGAACTAATAGGCAATTCAATATCTGTACCATGTAATATATCACATAGCCAACTGTTTTTACAATAACCTGTTTTCAACCAAATGTTCAACTCATTGCCCTTTGAAATGTCATTGATCAGTTCTTGAATAAAAGGTCGAGTATTATCAGTAATCTTATTAATTTTAAATTGAGAATCCAAAGAGTTACCAAAAGAAAATTCATTCAAATCAATAGTTGCAATTTTAAGAAATTTACCCCATGATTTAGTTCCTAGATGAATCTGATTTTCTGGGATCTTAAAATTCTCTAAAGTAATATCACGCATTGGATGAATAGTAATTAGAGAACTACCTTGCATGTGATCACCAATGTATCCATCTAATACAACTCTTTCAATAGAAATATGTTCCATTAAACCACTTAGTCTTGATTTAACATCAGATTTTTGAACTCTCACCTTTGACCAAACGGGTATGATGAACATGTCCCATAACTTGACTTTGGTTTTTATTAGGACATCTGAACGTCGCCTAAAGCCCAATAAATCGTTTACGAATAAATGTGCGTTTTCATACAATTTAACTTGGGTATTATTCAATTTGAGATGATAACTGCCATTATTTAGTTTAAATTCATCATTAAGGCCCAAAGTTTTAATCAGAACCAACGGCTCATGCTTATTTGACAAATTATACCAAGATGATTTTGTAATTAGTTCAAATTTAGTTTCATCCTCTAATTGATATTTCAAGCCCTCATTTAGAATTTTGTCAAACCAACCTTGATATGTGAAATTGAGCTCCAATGATGCATTCTTTATAAATATTGACTCAGTTTCTTCATCATTAAATATATCTGCATTAATAATGCTAATTCTGACACCATCTAAAACCTTGTTAAAGTCTCGTAATAGATATGCAATTATAATCAAAATTAATCCCAAAAGAGCACAACCCCCCCATTTTGTATACTTCCATAACTTCCTTCTCCTCTCTTTTTCATATTTCTGATGTCTAACTTCGGTAAGTGGGATTGCTTCATGGGCACAGGATGTATCAGGAATGTCACATATATTTTGTTCTAATCCATCAGGTATGGATGTAACGGGCTCTGGATCTGCAATCGAAAGAATGATTGCATCTGTATCACCTGTATCACGCTGACCTAATTTCAATTGGTACCCATTCTGGCAAAACAAAGCTGTTTTTTTAGAGAGATCCATTGTTAGATAAAGGCAGAAAGGATTACAAAATTTTATAATCATAAAAAATTATCTTAATCTGTACATAGGGTTTATAAATCTAGTAAATGATCAGGAATTTGTGCAGTAGGAGCTGATGTTAAAGGTTTTTGACACTTCCATTCACCAATATTTTCAACAACTTCACCCTCATCTTCGGTAAATACGGACCAATTTTTATCTAAATATTCTTCGATGAAATCCTTCAATTGTGGTTTGTAAGGGAAATCGTTAAATATATCAGCTGCAAGAAGTTTATCGACATCAATGCTATCAATATCAATTAATCTGTCAACTTCATTGTTGACCTTTTCTTGTTCATATTCAACCTGATCAAATTCCTCGTGAGAGTAGACAAAATTAGAAATTGCATTTTTAATCATTTTCACTTTATCCATGTTTGGAGTTTTTTGTGATTGTAAATGGACAGTTAATTCACCATGACCAAATGTCTTCACAATTTTTTCACAAAGGAAATGTGAAGCTTCCAATTGAGTAATTTCTTTCAATATTTCCACATCAGATTTTAATCTTTCAAAATCATAATAACCGGATGCAATTCTATTCCAATGTGCATTTCTTTCCTCCTTCAAATTTTTAAACTTTTGCTCCTTTTTGTTAATAAGGGATGAAACATGCTTTTCGAATTCTTCAATATCCATATGATTTAAGTACACTATCATTTTTTTTAAAAATGACCTAATTCTATGAATGAGATAGAAACTTGGGTATTCACTTTGAATCAAAACTCTCAACCCAAAAGTAGTTCTAGTTTCTCTAGTTCCACTAAAAACAACATAACCCAACTGTTCCTTAGTTCTTAATCTTGTAAAACAAGGTTCATGAATAATTTGAGCACACAATTCATTTAAAACTCTTGACCTAGAATCAGAAATTAATCCCATCTGAATGAACATTTCAACACAAGAATTGATATTTTCAGGGTCATCATTTGGCTTAATATAATGTGAATTAACACCATGTGGTAAAGCCAATGATCTACCTCTAGTAAATTGAGATTGTGTAAGTGTAATAGATGAGCTTAAATTTGGTAAACTTTCTTTTAAAACATCATGAATATGTTTTGCATCATCCTTACTATAATTACCTAAAACTAAAACTTCTGCAAAGCAAATTTTAAATAAGTTCTTAGAATAATTAATTAGAGATTTATAATCAACAGCAGGCATACATGAAATCTCATCATCAACTAACCATGAGTTTTCATTCACTAAACTTGAAACTATTGGTCCAACTTGTTGATAAGGTGTTGAGTACCCAAAATTTTTTAAATTTCTTGATAATTTATCCTTTAAAATGATAAATCTTTGTTCCCTTATAGAATCCCAAATTTCATCAGTTTTTTCATCAGTAGTAAAGTTGTTGAGGGACTCTAATAATTTTTTTAACAAAATCTCCAACTTATGTGAATACCCAATAATTTCCAAGCTGATTCCCTCACGAGCAACATTAAAATGATATTGTAAACCACCTAAATTAGCCAAATAAGAAACAGAATTCAATTCATCTTCAAGAAGTTCAACAAATAATGATAAGTACAGAGAATTTAATGGTGTCGAAGTAGAACCAGGTAAATTAAACTTAACAGTGACAGCCGATCTTGGACCACCTAAGGATGGATTAGATTTAAACCAAACTTTACTAAAATGGTCCATTTCAACTAATTTTGGATAATCGGTTGTTTGATATTCAGTTAAGGTGAAATCGGTCGGGATAAACAAATTGTGCTCTGGTAATTGGTAACTAGGATCCAGTTCCAAATTTTCCAAATTTTCCAAGGAATAATCATCAATGGTATATTCAGTACCATACCATTTTTCCTTTAAAATATCTGACTCTTTTACTTCGTTAAAAATATCCTTGGAAATCAAGAAAACCCTAAAATTATTTGGGTTTAAATATGATAATAGCCTGGAGAGAACATCAGAATCAAATTCTTGAACAACAGATAAGGCCAACAACTTTTCAAATGGAATTTCACCAATTGATATATCCTTTTGATCGGGATTCTTATCTAATGGATTTTTCATTTCAAAATTATGATATTTCATGCCATGAATTGTACCTGCTAATCTAGAAACAGTACCAGAAGCATCAGATTTTTGCTTAAACTTGAAACCATTAGAAGAAGTAGCCTTAAGCTCATCTTGAATCCATTCCTTAGGACCTTCAATTTCTAACATTTTAATATATTTAAAGACATCTTGGACTATGTCTTTGTAATGTTTCAAACCATTATCAGTCAACTCAATTTCAATATTGAACTCAGAAAACCCAGCAGAGATGTTACCAGCACCACAAGAAAGGCCATTGGCCCAACCTTTACGCTTAAAATTGTATAATAAAGACCCTGTGGATTCATGGCCTAGTAAATGAGACAAATATCTAGTTGGTAAAGATGCCCAAAATTCTGAAGTAGATGGAATTGGAAAAGTTAATTCCAAATTCCTTGATTCCCTAATTGGTTTAATTTTATAAATTTTCCCATTATACAACGGAGAATCAAATGGGGATGGTTGATAATAAGGAACATCCAAATTCTTATTTTCAATAGCAGAAAACATATCCACCGTCCAATCAGTTAAAGTATCCAATGATTCGTTTGAAAGAATACATAAAGACATTAAATTTGAAGAATAATTATTAGAATGAAATTTAATTAATTCATCTCTAACATTTAATCCCATTTCTAATGGTGTGTCACCAAGAGTCACCTTGTTACCAGTGGAAAAACCAAAATACGGGTGAGCTTGGTTACCAGTAGATCTAGCGAGTTGATAAAATCTCCAATTGTCAGATTGTAAATTCTTTTTATTTTCACTATCAACAGCATTAATTTCACGATCTTTACCAGAAGGAGAAAATAAAGGGCTAATAAAGAACTGAGAAAATCTATCAAGTGCACCATTCAATGCATCATTTTTAACTTCGAAATAATAATTGGTGTGTAATGGAGCAGTGAAAGCATTAGAATGACCAGAGTTTTGAGATAAATAGGCACCATATTCATTTTCCTGTGGATATTTTTGAGTACCCAGAAAGAGTAGATGTTCACAAAAATGAGCTAAACCTGGCAATTGAGGAGGATCAGCAAAGGAACCAACGTTAACATCCAAAGCAGCGGCAGATTTATCAGTATCAGGATCGTGAATTAAAAGTGCTTTCAAGTTGTTACTCAAGGAAATCAACCTGTACTTTCTGTTATCCAACGCAGGTCTAAGGAAGCGCGGGTTGTCCAAAAGGACAGTGAAAGGCGTTGCCATATTTTGCTTTAAGGAGAATTAAGTGGCAATAGGAAACTGTGTGTATAAAAGTCAAAATGTTGGATTCGTTTAAGAAAAAGTTTTGAAGCAAAACCAGTGGAGTAATTTAATATGATATTAGTTAATTCAATAAGAATATAAAGCCTTCTTGATATCAACAGACATACGTAGCAAAAAATTATGAAAAGAATGACACCAAACATGAAAAAACACCAAAAAATTACTATTGACACGTAAACATTGTGTTGAAGAAATCTGTATTTTTTTCGTGACACGAGTTGTATTGCTTTCTTCATATAGAATGGCTCGTTCCAACGCTCGTCTTGTGCGTTTCGGCTTCTTTGCCGCCTTATTGCTTTTCTGTGGGTATATACTCACAAAGGGTTCTTCTGCCACTTATAGCATCCCACAGGCACCTTCTTCCAACGTCAACAAGGACGTGAAAAAACCAGGCGTTGCTTCTGGTTCAGGCTCTGCTGCTGCTGACTTGGCTGGTTACACCCCTAAATCCGCATCTGATGGTAAGGTCAAAGCTACCTTTGTTACATTGGCTAGAAACAGCGATGTTTGGGAAATTCTCGAATCCATCAGACAAGTTGAAGATAAGTTCAACCACCAATTCCACTACGATTGGGTTTTCCTTAATGATGACGACTTCAATGATGAATTCAAGAGGGAAACTACTAGAATGGTCTCAGGTAAGACTCATTATGGTAGAATCAGTCATGATCAATGGTCTTTCCCTGATTGGATTGATGTTGACAAGGCTGCTGAAACCAGAAAGAAGATGAAGGAGGCTAACATTATTTACGGTGACTCTATTTCTTATAGACACATGTGTCGTTATGAATCCGGGTTTTTCTTCAGACATCCTTTAATGCAACAATTTGATTACTACTGGAGAGTCGAACCTGGTATCAAGATCCACTGTGATATTAGTTACGATTTATTCAAATTCATGGCTGATAATGACTACGAATATTCTTTCACTATTTCTTTACCAGAATACGCTGCTACTATTCCAACTTTATGGGATACTACTAAGTCTTTCTTAAAGGAACACCCTGAATACTTAGCTCAAAATAACTTTATGGATTTCATCTCTGATGACGGTGGTTCTAGTTATAACGGTTGTCATTTCTGGTCCAATTTTGAAATTGGTAAATTGTCCTTTTGGAATTCTCCTGCCTACCTTGATTATTTCGAGTACCTTGATAAGGCTGGTGGATTTTTCTATGAAAGATGGGGTGATGCTCCTGTCCATTCTATTGCAGCTTCTTTATTCTTACCAAAGGAAAAGATTCATTTCTTTGACGATATTGGATACTACCATGTTCCATTCAATAATTGTCCTGTTGATGAAAAAGTTAGAATTGCCAACAAGTGTTCTTGTAATCCTAAGGATGATGTTACCTTCAAGGGTTATTTCTGTACTAACAAGTACTATAAGTTAAAGAACTTACAAAAGCCAAGTGGCTGGGAAAAGTATGGTGATTAGATGTTTAGGACAAGAGTCCTGCATTTTTTTTGTTATTTATCAAAACTTAAATTTGACTTTTTATAGTTAATTTTTTAGATTAAACATTTCTCTCTGAATTATTCATTTAGAAATACCAATACTTATATCCCTCTCATTCCAAATAATGAAAAAAGAGAATAGCTTATGATTAATTGTAGCCATATTTATGGAAACGCAAATTTTATTATTTAATAATAATGGGTCTTCTTAATGTGAGTTTTTCTTCACTGAATTCAATAATGTCAGCCACCCTAAAAGCACGTAGAAAGATCTACGAATGGAATAAGAGAGGATACCTTAAAAAGTTAGCAATTATTTTTGGTGCTGTTTTCTTGATGCTTTACACCTTCACTTCTTTGGGAGGTAAATCGGCCAATAGACCAAAAAGTAATATTATCCCACATTCTTCAAATGATAAAGATCCAGTGTACGAGAATGGGAAGGCCAAAGGTGTATTTGTCACTCTCACACGTAATCATAATCTTTGGGAATTGTTGGAGACCATGAGAGACATCGAGGATAGATTTAACCATAAATATCATTATGATTGGGTTTTCCTTAACGATGTCGAATTTTCAGCTGATTTCGTCAAGGAGACCACAAGATTAGCTTCAGGAAAGACCAAATATGGCAAAATTCCTGAAGAACATTGGTCCATTCCTCCATATGTCGATGAAGAAAAAGCTGCCCAGGCTAGAGAAGATATGAAAGATATCATTTATGGTGATTCTTTGCCATACAGACACATGTGCAGATTTAATTCTGGATTCTTTTACAGGCATCCTTTACTAAAAGATTATGATTATTACTGGAGAGTTGATCATGATGTTAAATTCCATTGTGATATTACTTATGATGTCTTTGAATTCTTTAAAGTTAACAAATTAAAATATGGTTTTGTTATGACAATGCATGAATATTTAGAGACATGTCCAACTTTATGGGATACTACATTGGAGTTTTTAGAAAAATATCCAGAACATGCTGCAGAAGACAACTTATTAGGATTTGTTTCTCATGATGGAGGAAAAACATACAATGCTTGCCATTTTTGGTCAAATTTCGAAATTGGGGACTTAAACTTCTTAAGATCAAAAAAATATGAAGATTATTTCAACTATTTAGATCATAAAGGTGGGTTTTTCTATGAAAGATGGGGTGACGCACCTGTTCATTCATTGGCAGCCTCTTTATTATTAAACAAAGACGAAGTTCATTTTTTCGAAGATATTGGTTACTTCCATGCTCCATATGGCAATTGCCCAATCAGAGAATCTATCAGAGAAAAGGGTCATTGCATTTGTGATCCAAGAGATGATAAAACATTTGTCGATTATTCATGTATGCATAAATATTATGATCTTCAAAATTTGGAAAAACCAGAATATGAAATGAGAAAGTATGGTTTTATCAAAAGTGATTGATTTTAAAAATTCAAAACCACTCCTTTAATAGTCTTGATGCTTTTTCCATGGTGTACATTAACATTTGTTTTTGTTAAATCGCTATGTATATAATTATTTATAAAACAGATTAAGGACACATTTTCGAGAAAATAGCGTCATAAAATTAAATATCAAAACTAATAGTATTCAAAAATTGAAAAAAGACTCATTCAGACCTTGCAAATGGCACGTCACAATTATATTAACATTAGGCTTTCAAATCTTGAAATTTCAAAAAAAAAAAAAAAAAAATTCTACCCTAGTGACACGAAAGATACCCCCAAATTTGTTCGCTGAATAACAATGTCCCATAAACGAATAGGTCGAAATCTTTCAGATTTACATAGCCCCATAGAATTTGAAATGAGTCAAATTATTGATGACGATGATGACTTGGATGATGATTATCATATACATAACGAACCCAACTGGAAAGATGATTTACAATTTCAGATCAAAAGCGCAAAGATATACATAATAAATAACCAAAAAAGCTTATTAATTCCAATAGCCCTTTTGACTTGTCTACTTATTTTAAGATTTTTTATAAGGACATTGGAACCTAGAGATGAACATGATGATTCACAAAAAAAATTTACTATGCAATCCAAATTCAAATCACCATTACATAATATCATTTTACCTGAATACAACTCATTATACCCAAATAAACAACCACTAAAAGATGTGAATGCAATTGAAATGTTTGATTTTAGATTAAGTTCTTCTTTGATGTTGATTTATTTTCAACAAATACTTCATATGAATAAAGGGAAATTACCAATGGATACAAAGATACCATTCAGTTGGAGAGATTGGATTGATTTTGATGAAAGATTAAAGTTTGATGATAATTATTTGATAGAATGGTTAGCATACCATTCCTCAGAATTTGTCGACAAAATTGGTGATTTAAAAAGTCAAGATTGCAATACATTTTGTTTGTTATATGGATGCGAAGGTTCAACGAATTTTGAAAAAGCTTGTTCATATTTTGAACCCACTAAAGAATACCCATATAAATTTCAAATTGACAAAGTCATGCCTGCAAAAATAAAGGAACCAGGCAGGAGATTATTATCAGGTTCATATTTATATCATCATATGCCAAACCCACAAAGAATATACTTATTAGGTATCAATGATGAGAATATTGTATTACAAGTTGACCCTAATTATTCTAAGCGAGAAAGGGTTTTAAAATCTGATAAAATGATTAGGAAATTATTGGAATTTAATTCAAAGCTTACTAAATCTAGTATAGAGAATAGTTGGATCAATGGATTGAATTTAGAGGATATAAGAGACCGAACTGTTGAATTGTTAAATACTAATCGATTATCGTCAGCTGAACTGTATATCACATCACCTAACCAAATATTAAGGAAAGATAGATCAAGAATAGTTAATCTAAACAATATCAAAGCTGGGATGAAAACTGATCATTGGGAGTTTAAAGATTTTGTTTGGAATGAGTTTGAATTTCTTAATGAATTAATGCATAAATCTTTGGACAAGGGGAATACGTTAGACCATCAGCTTTTTCAAAATGTCATTGACTTTGAGCAACAAAGAATCAAAAATGGTGCTCATCCAAAATATCTCCAAGAAGCAAATCTTTATGATACAACTCTTGGATCACATTATGACTGGAGATTCTTCAAGACTAGTTTAATTTTGGGTGATTTTAGACAATCAATCATTCATAGATTAGCAAGAACATGGTTAAGATTTTGTTTCCAAAATGGATTACAAACGTTCATTGCATACGGTTCCATGCTTGGATGGGCTGACAACGGGTTAACCTTACCATGGGATTCAGATATTGATGCCGTCGTTACAATGGGATCTTTAAATAAATTAGCAAGATCTTTCAACCAGACGTTAATTATTGATTATACAGCAAAGGATGATTTACAAGCTGGTATAACTGGCTACTTAATTGATATTAACCCAAGTTATTATTCAAGAGTGAAAGGTGAAGGTAAAAACATAATTGATGGGAGATTAATCGATATTTCCACAGGGATGTACCTTGATATTACGGCATTGGCATGGACTGAAAATTATCTTAACGAAGTTGAAATAAATGACAAATTCAAAAAATTGATTGATAAAGATTACCAAACGAATCATATTTTTGCGTTGGAAGGTGGTGATAAATATGAAGATATTTTGAGGAAACAATTAACACAATTGCAAAATGATAAGCAATTAATTCATTGTAAAAATAATATGGTTTATAAAATTGAAGAATTAGAAACATTGATTCCATCATATTTTGAAGGGGTTAGAGCACATTTTCCATCAATGTATGAAGATATATTATTGAGATTTTATCCAGGTATGAAACTTAGGGTATTTAACCAGCATAATTTCAAAGAATATTTACGTCTTTGGGTCTCATGGGATGATTGTCCATTTTCAGATGAAGATGATGAAAAAGGAAAATTTTGTGATAGTGAAGAAATCCAAAGAGAATACAGATTGACAAAGGATTATACTCAACGACAAATCAGCATGATGAAAAATAAAAATTATGAAGATATTATTCTTCCTGTCGATGATGAAAGTAAACCATTAAGAATTGATGATTTTTTTGTTAATTATGGTGAATGGTTAGGTCTATCAATAGATGAAGTTGAATATATATATTTACAATAATTAACATGTAAAAAGTTTTATGAGCACATGAGCATTTATTTTTCAGTCAAAATTTTTTTTTTTTCTTTAAATGGACGACAAAATTTTGAAATTTCAAATTGTCGATTCGAAGCATTTTTTAACTAGTTATGTTGAGTAAAGTTATCAAACAACAGAGCAAGGCCTTGAATCACATCAAGGGCGCTGTTAGGTTTCAAACGACACAAGTTGCCCCTACTAAAAATGATACTCCATTTACTAAAGAAGACGGTGAAAAGAAACCATTCAGAAGAAATGCTGATGATTTATACGAGATTATCAATGCCCCTTACACTGAATTGACACCTTTATTTGATAAATTCATTGGCAAATTGACCCACGATGTTCAAGCTGGGAAAGTTAGTAGCAGAGCTGTCATTCCATTAGGTAACATTATGTTGAATAAAATCAAGACCATTAAGAATGATACAAACATTACAGTTCCAGATCACATTCTTTATGAAAGAGTTATTAATTCATTAATTAAAAATAAAGTATTACACGGTTCCCATTTTATCAGATATTTAAAGTCATTAATCGAGGATAAAAAATACGCAAAGGCATTGAACTTATATGTTGATAATTTACAATATTTCAAGGATCACCCAGAAACTTTAATCAATGTTAAGAAGGGTAAAGAGATTAATTTTAACCGTGATTTAATCAATTTAGGTGCTTGTGCTTATGTTTTATCTTTGAAGGAAACATCAAGTAAATTTGATGAAGAATTTTTCAAGTTGTTAACAAATGATACTAAAGTTAATAATTATGGATTATCCTTTTTTTTCAAACGTAACAACTTACCAAATGAAGTTGTTCAAGAAGTGACACAAGTTTTTAAGGAACGTGAATTACAATCATTTGACATTAACTCTGTTAGTAATTTGAAATCAATTGAAAGATTTGCCAATTTTAACCAGTTAGTTAAAGTTGAAGAATTAGTTGAAAGCTCATTAAAGAAGTTTGAAGGTAGAGAAACTGAAATTCAACCAAACACTCTTTTAGCTTTTATGAAGGCTTTTAACAAAACTAACCACCAAGCTAAAATTTCAGAATTATGGGGATTCGGTCAACAACATGGTATTATTTCTAACCCACCACAAATTGAATTCTGGAATCAATTATTTTTAGCTCAATTAAAGGGTAAAATTGATAACAAGGAAAATGTCATCAACTCACTTTGGCAATTGATCAATGCTCAATCTAAGCCAAATTCTGAAACTTACTCAATTTACATTAAATCATTAATGAGATTAAGAAAATTCGATGAAATTATGCCATTAATTAACAAAATTAAAAAAGAGCAACCAGAATTATGGAACAATGAATTGAAATGTGATACAGTTAGAACATTAATTGTTTCAGGAAAATCAGAAGAAGCTTATTCACTTTTCAAGATTTATTCCGAGGATGAAACTTTCAAATCTGATGTTGGTACTTATAACCTTTTATTAAAGGAATTAATGGATAAGGGTAAATTATCAGAATCCAGTGAATTATTAGAAAAGATGATCCATGAATCTGGGTTAGAACCTGATGTTCACACTTGGACATCTATCATTGATTTATTATTAAAAACCGCTAAAAAAAGCGATTTAACAGAAGAAGAAATTTTAAAGCATTTATTAAAGTTAATTTCAACTATGAAAGAATCTAACGTTAACATATCTAATGTCACTTTATTCATGGTTATTAACAATTTATTAAAGAACCAAGAAACTTTTGAAACTGGGTTTTACCTTTTATTAGAATTAGAAAAGACACCAGAAATTAAATTGAATGATATTGGTTACACTGGTATTATTACTGGGTTAACATCTAATGGTCACATAAGTAGAGCATTAGAATATTATCAAAAAGCTCTTAAGTCAGGTATTAAACCAACTGCTCAAATGTACAATTCTATTCTTAAGGGTTACCAAAGAAACCCTGATATTGAAGCAACTAAGAAATTCTATGAAGAAGAAATTTTGAAAGTTGCCAAGAATGATTCAAGAAGAATCGCTCAACCAAATGGTTTCACCTATTATTTCATGATGTCTCAAGCAATCATTAAGGATGATCGTTCATTTATCCAATACACAATTAATGAATTAGCCAAGAGACCAGAAATCGACTTAGGCCGTGCATTACCAGCTATTTTAAAGAAGTTAGAACAAAACTCATTTGAAATTCCAGCTGCTTTAGCTAATAAAATTTAAATCTAAATTGTTAGCTGAGCAAAAAAAATATCAATGTCTTGTATATAAAAAAAATTGTGTGTAGAAAAAAAATGAAAAAAGTCGTCGTTTTATATAAATTTAACTTGAACTTATATATTATTTGAAAATGCCATCAATAAAGGATATAGATGAGTTTATTGTTTCAACAAAGAAACTTTTGAGTTCTAACCCATCAACTACACTTTCAGTTTTTTATTCTCATACTAAATCTGGGAAATCAATTGTGAAATTTAAAGCAGTTGACCCAATTCATGGGTTCAATTATTTATTCCAAACGCGTAAACAAAAGGAATTCAATAAGCTTTGTAACGCTCTTGGACCTAGAGGGTGTTCTGTTGGCAATGGAGAAGTTGATGGATTGAGTTTATTATTAATGAACGTTTCAAAGGATGACGTTGTGCCAAAACAAGAAACAGAAACACCTGTGACGACGAATGCATCATCAACAGAAGCAACAAATACTCAGAAAAAAGAAGAGACAACTTCAACTAAAAGTAAGAAGAAGGGTGGTAAGAAGAAGGGTAAGAAATAATAAACAAACGATATCTATAATATCTTGTATAATATACACAAATTAGAAATAATAAAAATACACATGTATTACAACGAAGTAATAGCAAAGAAAAAAAAGATGAATCTGTATTTACCATATATCAGGTGTAACATTATTCGTTGTAACATTATTGTTAAGAATATTAGATTGAATCTTATCAGTTAAATGAGCTAAAAGTGAATCCCATTGCTTTTCTGATAAATTTGTAGATGATTTCAATATATCACCATGTGATGATTCACAAAATGGGCAATCTTGTAAATTAGGATGAAATGATTTATGTGAATTCGATGAAGGTACATCAATATTTTTTGATTGATTATCATCATCCATAACATTTTGATTTTGATTTAACATTTTTTGTGCTATGATTTTAGCTAATTCTGGGGTGATGTTAATATTAACAACAGTTGAGTTAGTTAATTTAGATTCTAAATCTAATTGTTTTTTATGATCTGATAATATCTTATTTCTCTTCTGTTTTAATTTTTCAATTTCTTGATCAATGGATGAAATTTCGGGTATATTTAAGGATTCTTGAGGAAGAAGTGGAGGTGGAGGTGAAGATGATGCATAAACACTAATAACATCATTTAATTGATCATCTCCATCATCAACAACTTCTGATTTTTCATTATGTTTAATTTGACTCTCTAATCTTTTAATAATTTTAACGGAATTCTTATATTTTAAAACGTAAGTTTTTAATTTATCCCTAATTGATTCATAAGCATCAGTTTCATATTTGATGATATCATTAGCAGCTATTAATTTAGAGTTTAAATTATTAACTTTTGATTTTAATTGATTATTATCTTTAATTAATTGATTAGTTAAAGATTCCAGATGAGTATCAACATCAGTTGGTTTAGTCTTTTCAGGTAATTTTTTATACTCATTCAATTTAACTTTAGCAAAATTGACAGTTTTAGGTTGTTGCTGCTGGGTAGTTTTAGGTTTAATTGAAGTTAAAAACCCAGTATTATCCTCATTTTCATCATCATACTTTGAATTTGAATTTAAATTTAAATCTATATCAAAGATAGAATCATCAAGATCTTTAATATTTTTCAATTTAGAATTGTATTTGTTATTATTATTTTTGCCTAATTTCAAATTACCAAGGTTCAATTCATCAGTTTTAGTTTCTTTAATTCCATCATTTGACCAATCTGACATTTTTTGAGGAGAAACGGAATGACGAGGTGTTAACTGATCATTTTCATCATGGTAACCTCTACCAATTTCAATTTCATCATCATCTGAATTAATTTCATCATAAAAATAAGACCAATATTTAGCTGGGACGTTCTTTCTTAACAAGACTTCATAATCGGAATGGTCACCAAGGAAACGGGATTTATTCAAGATTTTTCCTTTGAGATTGCCATGTTTTAAAGGAGAACCCTTTATCAGAGAGCTGTAGTTATCGGCATAATCAGCCATGGAAAGTGCATCATACATATTAGATGAATGAACGCGTGTTAAAAATGATGTTTATAGTAAACAACAACATGAAACAAGGATTTTTTTTTTAATTTTAATTTTAAATGAAATACACTTAAAGAATAGTAATGAAATAGAAGTAAATGGATGAATTGTAATCCAATGGTGAGTGAACAGACTGGGGGGG
>JAKUBF010000051.1:0-25151 GCA_030563185.1 Saturnispora sanitii | reverse complement strand
GGGGGGGGGGAGTGGGGGTAAAGAGGTTTAAATGAAGATCCTTTGGTTAGTTTCCAAAGTTATGAAAATGATCGCGTCCTGCAGATTTGCTTTCTAATAATAACGATGGAACTAATTATTGGTGAGATCATTTATTATAATTGGTGGTGATAAGTTTTTGATAAAGTGTTAATGTTTGGTAAGGGAATGTGTCCTGCAGATTTGCATTCTTCAAACAAACAGATACGCTTTTGAAAAGATAAGATTAGATGCAATATTATCAAAGTTATTAAATATAAATGGTTGCTCATTATAGCCATTTTATAAAAAGTTGATTAATTTCCAATTTCTTTGCCAGGCTCTATTACCATGATCTATTGACATCAATAAATACAATAGTAGATTTGAATATAGGTTTTTATTTTATTTACAAAGGGTTATTAATCAAATCATATGCTGACTATCTCAATGGGTCAAATTGTTTTAATAACAGACAACCATAATTGATGCTAGTTTAAGTAACATCATTAAAGTTACTTTTTAATTTATTTTAAGTCTAGATAATTAGGGACCAATGTCAATTGTCATATCATACTTTTCCAATAAAATGGCTTATTATAATCAAAGTTGACTGACTGGTTTCCATTAATTTAGTAGCTTTATTCATTTGATATTAATCTATCAATTTACTAGCTTTATTCATTTAATATCATAATTTATCAGCTTTATTGTAAAAAATTAGACAGTTGGTAAACCAAATTACTCCCTAATGGCAACATCAATTAAGATATCAATTAGAATATAATTACTGAAAATTACTGAAAGTAAAAAACAACAACTCCCAATGCCAGATATCTTCAAAGTCAATTATTTTATGATCTACAATTATTAATCTTTAAAAAGAAAATTGGAGATGATTAATTACCAGTTAACATCATTTTAATTCTATTATAAAAAAGTATTCAAAATTAAAGAAACAATATAATTCATCAATTGAAATTATATCAATCATTATTATTATACTACATCAACTTTTAATATATGAATTCATCATCAATAAAGGTTTGATACAATATATTTTATTATTAATAATGTGATCATCTGCGAATTGGCTTTTCAATGATTAAATAGAATAGATCCTTGCATTATGCAGATTTGCATTCAAAAAAAGCTTTCACTTGATAAGATCATGGCTGTGATAGGGTATTGGCCATATTGTGTCATTTTCAAGGTTGCTTAGTTTAAGTTTTTCAATTCAATTTAATGAAATTATTAAATATAGATCATTATATGTGCTTTTAATACCAATTGATGTTTATTAAATATTAAAATTTTTGCGCTGATATTCAAATCACTTATAATATTGATCAATTATCCATTCATAATAGTTAATTTGGTTTGTTTTATGAAAGATTCAATCATAGTTAATATAAATCATTTTATATATTACCAATATGCATTCGATTAAATTATCAGTGTTTTTATTGTCCCAATCAATTGATATCCAATATTGATATGTTTTTTTTCCATCAAGTATCAGCCTATGAATGAAGCAGCATTTTAAGTGGTCAAGCCAATTCATTCATTATTATTAATTAATATTTCAAACCTATTATCAAGAAATTGCACTTTTCATGTTATTAATAGGATGATTATTCAAATATGTTAAAGCATTCAATATTAAAGGATTAATGTAATTTATCAATTGAAATTATATCAATTATTAATAAGTTATTAAAATTGCATTATAAAAGGATTAGTTATTACCATTCATTAATATTTCCACATCATTATCCAGCAATTGCGCATTTGTGATTTCATGATTATTAACGAGCCTTGGCATATCAATACTATTATTTGGTGTTTTGACCAAATAACCAAGATAAATTCAATATTTGGTATGATTAAGTTCCTTTATCAGTAGTATTTGATTAGATGTGAATTATACTTGTTGGTTTTGAGCTAGATTAATAAATAATTTAAAAGGTAGTTATTATCTATTATGAGAAAATGATATTTGTTATTTTTGAAGTATAGGTATTATTAGAAAGAATATATAGATGATATTCCATTGGTTTATTTTGTTAATTTTATAAATTTAATAGAGGTTTTAAATGTATTTCTAAATGATTTAGTCATTCCAATAAATTATTATATGTTCTGTTTAATTATTATTGATATATAATTAAATAACTATCTTGATTACGCTTGTAATTGATTTGATATCAGTTTATTTAAGATATTGTACCATCCTTTAAAATTGCTCATTTTCATTGCAATTATTAATAGAGTGAAGGATGTATTAATGAATATTGATTACTTTATTAATAATAGTGGTCTGTTGTAGGTCAACAAATTAAAATGTAAATTGAATTTATAATAAGTACTTTAAATTATACGTTGAATGATTTAATTATATTAATTATATAAGACAAATAAATTATTCAATAATAGAGATATATGGGTGATTCTAATTTTATATGTTTATATTATTTAAGTTGTTATAATAAGTTAACCAATAATCATTATAATATACATATAATTAAAATGAATCAGATATAAAAGCAATTATTGTTAAAAAAATACGCTCTATTATAATCAAATAAAAGTAAAAGTAAGATAATAGAAATGTGTTGTTTAAAGAGCAAGCAAATAATTTAAATGATATCTTATTGGTTTAATAAGTTAATTGTATAACTTCAATAAAGGTTTTATAAATAATTCATATATATTATTATTAATTAATTCTCATTATTTATTTAGTAATTAATTGTTTCGTATTATATAATATTAAATAATATAATTAGTTTACTAAAATCTAATTAAATAAATTGATATTATTAAAGAATATACCTAGTATTTTATCATTTACTATTTAATTAAAATTATTATTAAATTAATTTATTGTAATTTTTTAATTATTTCAAAGGATATATGATAATTATTGTAAATATATTATTAATATTAAATTAATTTTATTGTAATTTATATATATATAATAATATAAATTAAATCTATAATAATAATAATAATGTTGAGTTGTTATAATAATATAATCAATAATTAAAACTAGAATTAAATTAAATTAAATTAAATATAATATTACTTTATATTAGTTATTGCAATATATATATTATAGAATTAAGTTGTTTATATATTTAAAGAATAACATAACGATATAACTGCTTAAATTATATAATAATTTGTTTCAGTAATTAAAAAATGCTCATATTATGCTCAGCAACTCCATTTTTTTAAAGTTAATCTACCTAATTTATTATTTTTTTTAATCTATCCTCTATATATATATAATTAAACTTCGGGAAAATATAAAAATCCTTGGTATAGTTAAAAGCGGGCTAACTTTTAACTTAACTCCACTATTTCAGCTGATTTTAAAATATTCAAAAAAACGTTGAAGGTTAAATTAATTAATTTAAACTACTCCGGGGCTTCACCAGCTCAAGACCGGAAATTATCAATAAATATCCGGTAATAGTAATAATTACTAGGGGTTATTTATTCTACTACTGTTAATTTTACTGCGCTCGTTGATGTTTGTTTGATAAGGAGGAAAAAATTTTCGTAAAAATAAAAAAAACCCCTACCCTAATAAGCTATACATACTAAGTAATCTATATAATAACCAATAACCATCTTGACCTTTTATATTACCATCATATTGTATTGTATTAAGCTTCTTATTATTTTCCAAGCTCTCCAATTTTCATTTTCTTCCTTTTGATTTTTTTTTTTTTTTTGGTTCGAAAACCAAATAGAAAAAAATGCTCATGCTGTACTCGATGATCCAACTATTTTGATATAATAAAATTGATAAAACACCAATTAATATCACCCGTACCATTAAACGGCTGGGGCTAATAAGGGCTCAGCAGCGCCTGCTCAATAAGGTTTAGTTCACTAACTACCTTGCGAGCTCTAGCACCACCTGTAACCTCCTACTGGGAACTCCATCGACCAGAACCTGTGTACCAATGGGTAACTGTTAACATCGACTTCGGCAGCCAGTAGGTATGGGGTCTGAACTGACCCCTAATAATTACGGTGGGGGTACACGACGTGCCACCGCCCAATGCCCAACACACACACGGGACTTACATGGGATTTGTGCCAACAACACGGGTCGGTCGTTGGCTCATGATGATTTCACCCTCAAACCAGGAAATCTATATCGTCCGTGAAATCGCTCGGGGAGCCTGCATTCCCCCAATCAGCTTTTGTCCTGGCCCCCGGGATCATCGAGTCCAGCATGAACTCAACCCATAACAGCTATTGTGGTGTATACTGTAGGGTTCTATAAAGAAAGAAAGAAAATGTGATGATAAGAAGGCAAACTATTTTTTTTTTATGAAATGTAAACATTCGGAGTTGTGGCAAATTGGGTGTATCGAGATATATTAATATAAAGGTTATATTATGGATATAATTTTAAAGCCTGTAATTTACTGATGATAGGAATATGTGTCCGAAGGTAATAGCTATATTTACAATACCCGTTATATTAGGATTAATATTAAAGTAATTTCCCCGGGTGGCAATTTTTTTCTTAATTAGGCTTAATTGAAAGATGTAAATCGCCGTTTTGAATAACTCACACTGTGTTCTATATATAACTGAAAAAATAACCATTTTATAGAGTTCAATTATCTCTACAACTCGATGTGATTTTTAAAGTATAAAGTGCTTATGATATGTAAGATTTAATACAATTTTACTTTTTGGATACTATTGCAATCAATTTGCAATTGTATTCAAAAATTTAAATAAAATATTACTACTATTAATAACGATAACAATTTCAATAACAAAGACATGTATATAAATATCTAAGAAATAAACATTTTTTTTTCTCTACATTAATCATCTAATTTCATAAACAAATGAATAAAGAAGAACACCACCTGATACGGTAAATATAACCAATAAACCCAATAGAGAATAAATATCCCAATTAAAAGATTTCAATTCAAAACCAAAAGTTGATAAAATAACAGCACCTGGGACTTCAATGTTCAAACCATATTTCTTTTCCTTGAGAACAAGCCCATTAACTTCATTAACGGCTAATAATTCATAGGCATAATGAAAAACGGAAACTTTTTCAATAAATTCTAAACCTTGTGGGATACTCTCTTTATTAATGAACAACCCTGAAAATAACAATGAAAATAATAATATCAAAACAGTTATCATTGTTGCTGAGCCTGAATCTTTTGTTATAATCCCAATCATCAGAATCTCCATTGATGTAACTAAATTGAATAAAATTAAAACTAATATGGCAATCCAAAATTTATACCCCTCCATGTTTAACCCTACTAATGGGTATATAATGGCCATGAGAATCATTGGTGGAAAAACTCTTAATGGAATGACATCACATAATAATTTAGAAATATAATAACTTATTGGGCTGTAATAATTATTACTTCTTTCTCTTAAAAATACAATTCTTTCTTGGGAGAATGAATTTAAACCTGTTAATGTACTAAACCCAAATAAAGTTAATAAGAAAAAGAACAACCCAAGTCTATTTTGGAACCCACTGATGTTATTCTTAACATCATAATAAAGATATGAGCAAAATAACCCCATAATTAAAGCTAATGCATAATGCCCCAATAATAATTTTGGGTTCCTATAAGAATTTTTAAAAGTCCTAGATGATAAAATGAGCAACTGTTGAATGAAACCAGGTTTGGACATATTTTTATCCAGTTCAAAAAATGATTCATTATCATTTTTATTATTGATAAATTGTGTTATTTCATTCTTAACCCCATTGTAAATATAAGAACTTAAAAATAATTGAGCCAAGTTTTTATCATTTGTTGTTAAAACTCTCTTTCTTGAGTGAAGAGTGTTTATTAAATCATCCCTATGACTAGCATAATGAGCCCATTCATCAGTTGGATTGGCATTTTCAATAATTGGGTTTTCATGAATATGACCTTGTTCTAAATCTTCACCTGTTAATTCCATTTCAACTTTTTCATTACTAATATCAATTAAATAATCAGCAATGTTATACCCTTGTGGTACAATAAACCCATTGGATGCAAAATAATTGGAACATTCTGACATTGACCCTGAATAAAGTGTATCACCATGAGATAATAAAATCAATTTATCAAAAAGTGAGACAATATTCGATCTTGGTTGATGAATAGTAAAAATAATTGTCCTTTCATAATCCCTTGCCAATTTAACTAAACATTCAATAACATTAAAGGCATTGTAACCATCTAAACCAGAAGTTGGTTCATCTAAAAATAATATTGATGGAGATGTAACTAATTCACATGCAATCGCAACTCTCCTCTTTTCACCACCTGAAATACCTCTTTCAAAATCGGAACCAATTAATTGATCTTTAATATGAGAAATTTTTAACTCTGATAAGATTTGTAAAACTTTAGCTTGCTTATCTTTAAATGACATGAATTTAGGTAATCTTAACAATGCAGAATTCAAAACAGTTTCATAAACTGTTAATGTTGAAATCATAATATCATCTTGATTAACAAAACCAATTCTATTTTGATAAATTTTAAAATCATTCTTCGTTTCCAATTTCTTCCCATTGATATACAATGATTTCTGAGTGAATCCACTTTTCTTCTTAGCAGCTAAGATATCCAATAAAGTCGATTTACCAGCACCAGAAGAACCCATAATTGCTAAACATTCACCTGGTGAAACTGAACCAAAGCAACTATTCAAAATTGGTTTTTCTGACATTGTATAGGATACATCATCAAATGATAATGTTGCCTTTTTGTAATTTTCCAAAAGTGAATTTGGACTACTATTTCCAGAATTATAATCATCATCACTTAATTGAATAGGAGATATGAACAATGCCGAATTCTTTACCCTTCCACCTAATAAAACCAATACAGTAACTAAACCAATCATAACAGACATGACTTTTGTTAAATCTATCAAGGTGAACTTTTTCTTATCTGGGATGTTAAAACCGGGTATTTCACTTTTGTGTAAACATTCCCCCGATCTACAATTAAGATTAATATTAGGATCACCAAAAACAGAGCTGATTAAATCATTCATACTAGGTTCACTAAATTTACAATCCATGGAATTTAAATCACAATTGAAATCTGCAGGTCCTTTAATTTCATGAATGAGGAAATCTGAAATGTCAATTGACCCATTTTCCCCACAGAGCATTCTATCAGGTAAACATAAACATTCTGCCTTTTGACAAGTGTAATGTGTTGAGTTTCCTGATAAATCATAATTGTAATCACAATCAGTCAAATCACAATAAAACGATTCCTTTTGATCAATCCAAAATTGAAAATCACATGCCTGTGCTGTTTTATTACAACTAAAGGTAACTTGTGGGATTTTCCCATTTAAAATATCCAATATCTTAGTATTTGTAACATCACAAAACTGATGGAAATTTTTAACAAGAATACCTGATTTATAACAAGTACCCTTTAAACCTTCAGGAACGAAAGAATCACAAACGAAATCATCCTCGCAAACGTTACAATTAACACCAGACCAACCATCTGAACAATCACATTTTGATTGATTTTCATCTCTTTTCGGCCGGTTTTGACCATCTCCTAAACCACCACAAAGTGGAATAGAACAGTCATCTCCTCCGAAACCTGGAATACATTCACATCTACCTGTAAATGGATTGCATTGAGAATATTGTGTACAGCTAAAGTTTGGAAGATTGCAATTAAAACAGGGGGGGCATTTATCATTAATTGATATATTGGCATTTACTAAAGTAAAAAAGATCGCACATAGCACCCAATTGAACCACTTTTTCATTATCATTATCACAAAACTATAGGGGGATATGGATAAGGAATATTAGAATAAAAAATAAAAAAATACGCGATAATGCTTCTGTTGCTGCTGTTTTAATTTACATATATAAAATAGATAAAAGATAGTTAAAAATAATGGAAAATAACGATTAAAGTTGATTAATAGCTATTACCATCGAATTACTACATTTTTTCTTAGTAAAGATGACGTTCTTTAAAAGAAATCGTCAAGAGATTTTTGAGAGTCTTTTTTGATTAATTCGACCATACCTTGGGGTAAAATAGGTTTCCCCTGTGCATCTAAGACGTATCTGAAGGGCATTTCAGTGGCTTCGTGTTTGGAATAACGGATTTCAGGGTAGTCGATGAATTTGATGTTTTCAAATGGAGTGCCTTCTAAGATGATCTTGGTGGTTCTAATGGCAGTATCAGTGGTCATTTGTAAAGCACCCAATCTTCTGGTATCACAGCCAATCTTGACTTTCAATTCAGTGGTCCTGTCTCTTGGTGGGTGATCCCCGAGAATCCCACCGAAGATGAAATAATCGAAATCAGCAGCATCTGATGGTTGTAATTCGACTTGGGCTCTAGGATCAAGTAAACAGAGTCTGTCACTGGAAATACCCTCTGGTAAGATTTCGTTGACTTCCTTAGTAGTCCATTGGATCCCCAAATCACGGAGAGCTTTTGGAATATCTTCATCAGTGGTTCCCTGTGGTAAAGAGGTCAAAATAAGGTTTTCCTTTCCAATATCACGAATAATTTGAGAGTATTCGAGAACAACCCATTGGGTGAACCCCTGTTCCATGTGTTCAATGACGTACTTCATTTCAAGTGGTGGAATAAAGAGTTTAATGCCTTTTTCTTAGATATAAAGCTACTGAAAAATTTTGACATTAGTTTCTATAAGGTGCAGAATTGACGTCAGAGGGTGAAGAGCGAAAATATAACATGAAGAGAATGCCATGTGGCTCACTTATACTGAGTTAATTTTGGAAACTATTTTCAGCAGCCTCATCTATGGATTATTAATATCTTGGTAATCATGAGCAAGTCTAGGGCCCTGTCCTGCTTATAAAATAGAATGTTATAAATGAATTGCTCTTTTTCTTGATACGATAAGTCTTTTCTCTATCTCTTTTTTGTCATAAATCAATCAATCACAAGCATGGGATATCCAGTACCACTTACAGGTGTAGCTAGACTTGTTTCTGAAAACATTGTCACCTTTTCAACACCTTTCCTCAGAGCAGAACGCATGCAATTCGGCGCAAGAATGACTTTAATTAAAACAACTGATGATGCCTTCACTATTTACTCCACTGTTCCGCATTCCAAAGACACTGTTTCTCAATTGGATACATTCCTCCAAGACAAAGGCCTTATTAAGAAAGATGAATCTTTTCAAAATAAAATCACTTCCATTGTCATTCCTGATAAGGAACATACAATGGCTGTTTTAGGTTGGTATTCTGCATTGGATGGGAAAGTTGATATTATTGGCCCACCGGAACTTAATGAAGATGTTAAAAAGATTGTCAATTGTTGTATCCCAAGTGATAAGGCATACACATCTTTAACTGGTGAAGATTTAGTCAATTTTGGTCTTTCAAAGGATGACCCATTGGCAACTACTAATAATTTTACTTTAATGTTTTTCCCAGGTCATGCCAATTTAGAATTAGTCTTGTTGGATAAAAAGGAAAAAACTTTAATGGAAGGTGATATGTTCTTCAATTTCCAATTGAATAATAAAAAAAATCCAAATTCCGATATTTTTAATGAACAATTTGATAATAAGGATCCACATTCTGGAATTTGGGGTTGGGTTACCAAAAAAGTTTTCACAGATCCAAAATCTTGGTTGAATTCTGTTGCTCTGAACGCTGTTTATAAGGATAAAGTTGGGGTTAAAAAGGGGGTTAATACCATGGTTTCTGAATGGAAATTCGAAAAGATTATTCCTTGTCATGGTGATACAATTGACAGAAATGGTGTTGAAGTTTGGAAGGAGGCTTTCAAGTTCCTCGGTTAGATTGAATTTTCAACATTTTAAATGCTTTTTAAAGAGGTTCATTTATTTTTTTTCTCTCTTTCATTTTCTTTTAGTATTTATAATGAATGAAATCACGTTACGTTTATGTATTTTAATATAATATTGGAGTTTAATATCAATTTTTAGTTGATGTTTGCTACCACTGTATCAATTCATAGAATCACATTGTCAATTTCACAGCCTGCTCATGAAAGAAGAACAAAATATTTTTTTTGTGCTGATTATACTCAATTTAAACATTATAAAGATGGGTTACCCAACCGAAATCAACGGTGTTACCAGAGCTGTCACAGAAAATATATTCACCTTTTCATGTCCATTTACCCTTTTGGGTCTTTTACACATTGGTGCTAGAATGACTTTGATAAAGACAAGCAAAGATACGTTTGCAGTCTATTCTACTGCCCCATACGTTCCAACAGTTATTGAATCACTTGATTCATTTCTTAAATCTAACGGACACATTAGGGAAGACGAATCATTTGTCGATAAAGTCACTGCAATTGTCATCCCAAACATTCAACACACTCTGGCCATTCCAGGTTGGCATAAAGCTCTTACTGAAAGGGGTATCAATCCAAGTATCATTGGTCCTGAAATATGTTTCGATACTGTTAAGGATTTAATTAATTGTCAAATTCCATCTATTGAGGGCTCTAAATCACTTTCAGGTCAAGATTTAGTTAAATATGGTCTTGATTCAAATGATCCAATTGCTGCTTCTGGTAATTTCAATTTTATGTGTTTCCCAGGGCATAAAAATTTTGAGGTTGTGATGTTCGATAAGAGAGACAAGACTATTATGGAAGGTGATCTTTATTTCAACATGCAAACCACCAACAATAAAAACTCAAAGAGTTCTATTTTCAATGAACAGTTCGGCGAGGCTGATCCTAACGTTGGGATGTTTGGTTGGTTAGGTACACGTATGCTCGCAGAAGGTTCAATGTTACAAACTTTTGTCAGGAGCAAATTATTCAAAGATCCTGAAAGTATCAAAGCTGGTATTGAATTAATGGTTAATGAATGGAAATTTGAAAAAGTTATTCCTTGTCATGGTGACATTGTTGACTTCGATGGTTCCCAAGTCATTACAAAATCA
Source organism: Saturnispora sanitii (assembly GCA_030563185.1). NCBI lineage: Eukaryota > Fungi > Ascomycota > Pichiomycetes > Pichiales > Pichiaceae > Saturnispora > Saturnispora sanitii. The sequence goes on along the minus strand of JAKUBF010000051.1, from coordinate 14,179 downwards.
TTATTATCTTAGAAATGAGAAAACCACCTTTATTTCCGTATGGATATCTCCGGTTGAACATTATCCCCGGAAAAATATTTTTTTAGTTATCTGTATAAAAGACAGGTGCTTTAACGGGCCGTTTTCTTCTATTTTAAATAACGCTTTTTAATCAATTATCATATCATAATGGCTTACCCATCTGAAATTGTTGGTATCTCTAGAGCAGTCACAGACTCTATCTTTATTTTTTCCTCACCACTTAAAGCTGGAGGGGTTAGTTTTGGGGCTAGGATGACTTTAATTAAAACTTCAGATAATACATTCAGTATTTACTCTACAATGCCTTATACTCCAAATGTTGTCAACTCTTTTAACAATTTACTTGTCAAAACGGGAAACTTGAAACAGGGTGAAAATTTCGCTGATAAGGTTACCTCTATTATTATCCCAAATATTCAACACACTGTGGCATTAAAAAGTTGGACTGATGCCTTGAAGGATAAAAATGTGAACATTGTTGGTCCTCATAAATGCAATGCCAAGGTGGATGATTTAGTCACTTGTAGAATCCCAGAAAATCAAGCTCATAAAACACTCACTGGTAAAGATTTAGTTGGTTTTGGTTTAAATGCAAATGATCCATTGGCTACTACTGACAATTACAAATTCATGTATTTCCCAAGTAATAGAAGTTTGGAAGTTGTCATGTTGGATGAAAAGGAAAAAACTTTATTTGAGGGTGATATGTTATTCAATTTACAACATACTTTTAAGAAAAATGAAAATAGTGAACATTTTAATGAACAATTTTCTAATGTTGATCCTTATTCCGGTGTTATTGGTTGGCTTGTTAAGAAGTCTCTTATTGAACCAACTTGGGTAAATCAAAAGCTTTTATCCTTGTTTTATCAAGACAAGGTTACTGCCAAGAAGGGTGTTGAAACAATTGCCAATGAATGGAAATTTGATCGTATTGTCCCTATTCATGGTGATACCATTGATAAGAACGCCATTGATGTTTGGAAGAGAAATTTTGGGTTTTTGTAAATGTCTGTAGTCTATAGTTTTTGATATATTTTTAAATAGTACAATAACAGAAAATTAGGGGAGTTAAACAAAATTGGCGTTCTTTTTATTTGCTGAGCGTGCTGAGCATTTGCTGACGCGTTAAATTTTGAAATTTTGAAATTTAATGTTATTAAAATACAACAGATATTCTATACTTCATTACATCATCAAGATGAGTTCTCCTGGAACTAAGAAGATGAAACAATCGACATTGATGTCGTTTTTTAAGATGAAGCCTAAAATATCCTCCACGACTTCAAAGGAAAAACAATCAGAAAAGGTTTTGGATTCAGACTCCTCCCAAAATAAAGAGAAACCAAATGGTGTTTCTACTAATACTCAACAAGAAACTTCAACAATTTTAGATGATGTATCCACTTCCAAAACCCAAGATAGTTTTATGATTGAAGCCAATGTTTCTTCTGTTAACGTGACAATCGAAGAACCGGAATCAAAGCCAAAAATTATACCATCATCTCCTATCATTGAACCTAAAAAGAGAGTCAATTATGCGGAAGATTCATTCAGTGATGATGATGAGGAAGATTTCAAGCCATCAGTTAATAAGAGAAGAAAAGTTAAACTGGATGATGATGACGCAGATGGTGATTTCAAAATGGGTTCTGATGACGATGCCAATGATGATGATTTAATTAATGATTCTAAAATGTCATTAAAGGATGAGCTGACAGACTTAAATGATACCACAACTATTGACGATAGCGTCATGGATGACACTACTATTAATTCTTCATTCACTAAAACTGTTGCTAAAAGGGAAGCTAAAAAAGCTATTAAAAAAGCTTCTGCTAGTACACTTCTTTCTAGACCTAAAAAAGCAATGACTGCACAATCTAAATTTGACAAGGAAAATGAAGAACGTTATCAATGGCTTGTTAATATTAAAGATGCCGATCAAAGATCTCAAGATGATCCAGATTACGATCAAAGAACTCTTTACATTCCACAAAGTGCATGGAATAAATTTACTGCTTTTGAAAAGCAATATTGGGGTGTAAAATCAAAGATGTGGGATACTGTTGTTTTCTTTAAAAAGGGTAAGTTTTATGAATTGTATGAAAATGATGCTGATATTGCTCATCAACAATTTGATTTAAAACTTGCTGGTACAGGGAGAGCTAATATGAGATTAGCAGGTATTCCTGAAATGTCCTTTGATTATTGGGTTAAGAGGTTCATTGACAGTGGTTACAAAGTTGCCAAAGTCGATCAAAAGGAAACTGCCCTTGGTAAAGAAATTAGAGCTAAGAATGGTACTAAAACTGCCAAAGAAACTAAGGTTATTGAAAGAGAATTATCTTATGTTTTAACATGTGGTACATTGACTGATGAATCTTTATTAAGTGATGAAATGTCAAAGTATTGTTTAGCTGTTAAGGAAATTATTAACGAAGCTGATAATTCAAGGAAATTTGGTGTTTGTTTTGTCGATGTTTCAACTGGTAAAATGCATATTATTGAATTTGATGATGATTATGAATGCTCTAAATTTGAAACGCTGATTTCTCAAGTTCAACCAATGGAACTTTTAACTGAAAAGAATGGTTTATCTCAACATGCTATGAAAATTCTGAAATTCAATTCTAATCCAAATGCCAGTTTTGTCTTTTTGAAACCATTAATTGAATTTTGGGATTTTGAAACCACTTTTGATGAATTGAATAATGGTCAATATTTTGAAGATATTAGTGAATTACCACAAATTTTAAAATCATATTATGAAAAGGAGAAAACTTTGGGATTCTCTGCATTTGGTGCATTACTATGGTATTTGAAATCTTTAAAATTAGACAAAAATGTTATCACCATGAAGAATGTTAACGAATATGACCCATTCAATCCAAAGATTTTAAACTCTTCTATGAGGTTAGATGGTACAACTTTACAAAATTTGGAAATCTTCTCTAATACATTTGATCAATCAGATAGAGGTTCATTGTTTAGAATTTTGAACAAGGGTTTAACTCCATTTGGTAAAAGAATGTTCAAGAGTTGGGTTTTACATCCTTTGTTGGATAAGGTTGAAATTGAACAAAGGTATGATTCGGTTTATTTGCTTTTAAACAATGGTGATTTAAAGGATATTTTAGAGTCACATTTAAGTAAATTAGCTGATGTTGAAAGAATGCTTGCCAGGGTCCATTCAGGTACTTTAAGGCCAAAAGAATTTGTCAAGGTTATTAAAAGTTTCCAAACAATGAGAGCACTTCTTACTAAATTAAATGAATTCGGTTTAGAAAATTTGAATGGTATGTTGAATAAATTAGTTGTTGATTTCCCTGAGAAGGAATTAGCTGATTTGTTAGAAGAATGGGAGGATGCATTTGACCAAGATTTAGCAACTGCTGAAAATATCATTGTTCCTAATCTTGGTGTTGACCCAGAATATGATGAATCAAATAAAAAGATTAGAGATCTTGAAGGGAGATTAGCTGATATAATTAAGGAATATCAATCTGATTATAATTGTAAGGATATTGTTTACCGTGATAATGGTAAAGAACTTTACACAATTGAAATTCCAGTTAAGATTGTCCCAAAGATTCCTCTTGATTGGATTCAAAAGGCATCTACTTCCAAGGTTAAGAGATATTGGTCACCAATTGTTAAAGATATTGTCAAGGATTACATGATTACAAAGGAATTGCATAGTATTTTATGTGGTGAACTGCAACAAAAGATTTATGCTAAATTTGATTCACATTACAAATATTGTTTAAAGATTGTCAAGGCCATTGCTGAAATTGATTGTTTAGTTTCATTGGCTAGAGCTTCTGAATCTATGGGATTCCCACTTTGTAGACCGGAAATCATCGAAAATGAATCATCATCCATTGAATTTAAGCAATTAAGACACCCATGTTTCATTCCAGGGTCAGGTATTTCATCCACTCAGGATTATATTCCTAATGATGTTTCCTTAGGGGTTGGTAATAAAGATAACATTGGTTTATTAACTGGTGCTAATGCCGCTGGTAAATCAACATTATTAAGAATGACATGTGTTGCAACAATAATGGCTCAAATCGGTTGTTTTGTTCCTGCTGAATCTGCTAAAATTACACCTGTTGATTCTATTATGACTAGATTGGGAGCTAATGACAACATCATGCAGGGTAAATCCACATTTTATGTTGAATTGTTAGAAACAAAGAGAATGTTAGATTCAGCAACACCAAGGTCATTAATCGTCTTAGATGAATTAGGAAGAGGTGGTTCTTCTAGTGATGGTTTTGCTATTGCTGAAGCTGTTTTACATCATTTCTCTACACATATTCAATCTATTGGGTTTTTTGCTACACATTATGCCAATTTAGGCGATTCTTTCATTAATCATCCAAAAGTTAAGCCAATGAGAATGGCTATTTTAGTTGATGATGAGTCAAAGAAAATTACCTTTTTATATAAATTAGAAGAGGGTAAATCCAATGGTAGTTTTGGTATGCATGTTGCCACTATGTGTGGTATCAGTTCAGATATTGTGAAGATGGCTGAAGTTGCTGCAAATGATTGGGAACATACAGCTAAATTAACACAATCCATAGATGGTTTGATGCCATTAGGTATACAAAGTGATTGTTCTTGGTTGATCCAAGGTAAAGACATAAGTAAAACAGTTGCTGGTATATACAAAGAAAAGGAAGCATTAAAATCAATATTGAATATGGTTTAACATTGATTTTGTATTGAATATTATATATATATATATATTTATTTAAATTTAAGAGCATTTTTGGTTATACCTTGTATTAAAATTACCCTTTAATGAAGAGAGTTACTATAAAAGACGTTACAATTGATTGTATCGTGAATAGTTTTAAATGTCTTTCCCGCATAATTTCAAAAAAAAAATTATATGGTATTATTGTTTGATTCTCCTTTATCGATGACTGATGAAGAGGATGAAAGTCTCATATCATTTGAGAGTGATCCAATACGATCAGATGATATAGCAATTTGTCTTTCCTCTCAAAGAAGTGAAAACCAGACTGAGAAAAGGAGGAAACTAGAATCATTTGTGTTAAATTTAGCTGAATCAACTAGGGTAGATACACAACTATCAGTTCACAAAAATGATTTAATCTGGTCCATTAAACACATACCACAAAAGAGTGAGGATTTAACATTACACCCAAAAAAGATCAGCGATTTAAAATCAACGCTAAATGATATAATATACAATCTATCAGATAAACGCGTCTTAGTTGTGAATGGACCCAGTGGGTGTGGGAAAAGTATAAGTGTGAAATTAATATGTGATGAACTAATGAAAGAGAAAAATAAACTAAATGAACATCGTTTAAATATTGATGATGATAAAAGAGAGACAAATTTAATAGAGTATAGTTATTCAGTTAATGGTGAAGATTCAATAGACCATTTTAGTGAATTTCTCGAGGAATGTAAATTATTGATAGGTGTTAATGAGAAATGTGTGATAATTGAGGAATTACCAAATATATACCATAAACCAACACATATTAAATTTCAAGATGCTATTTTAAAATGGATTGAAACTTCAAATGTTGTTAAATTACCTCCATTAATTATCTGTATTACAGAATATGATATTGAAAGTGAGCAGAGAAGTTCTTTTTTTAACATTGAGAATACTTTTCGTGTAGAAACCGTTCTTGGTTATCAAATAATGGAGTTGGAAAATATCAAGTGGCAAAGAATTTCCTTCAATCCTGTTGCTAAAACTTATATCAAAAAGGCATTATTAAACATTGTGAAAAAAGAAGCAATTAATAGAGATGTTGAATTATATCAAAAGATAGATGAAATTTGTCAATTGGGTGATTTAAGAAATGCTATAAATGTATTTGAATATTACGTTAAATTCATGAGAGGTATTAAAAATGCAAAAGAAATTCTAAGTAAAGAATCAGGTTTAGATTTGTTTCATTCAATTGGTAAATTGATATATGGATCAAAGCATCAAGAAGAAGAACTTTTGGATTTTAAAAAAAGAATGAATCTAAATAGTTTATTGACAGAGGAAAGTTTGAATACTTATAGTTCGGACTTAATTACTGCAATGTTAGTAAGTGAAGAAATTGTTGGTTCTTTAACAAAAGTTAATCTTTGTTGTTTGGAAAATTATAGAATGAATTGTGGAGATGATGTCAATGAACATATTTCTGATTTAGTTAATAATTGGTCTTATGTTGATTCTATGATTAAAGTTAACAACAACAATGTTACTAGCAATTTAAGTTTATACTCTTGTTTGAGTACTCGTGTTAATATTGACAAAGAAGGGAATACGAGTAGTAGAGTACATAAGATGATTTTTTCAAGAGATTCAAAAGCTGTTAAAAAGAAAAGATTAACTAGGTATGAGGCAAATGGATTCTTAGAAAGAAGGCAGAACAGACTTCTTAAAATTAATAATTATTGTTATTTAAGTGGAACCGATGCTATATTATACGATGGGTTTTACCAAGCGCAAATAATAGGATCATTCAAAGAAAGACAACGGCGTTATATGGCTGATAAAAAAGTTTTGGAAATTAGTAGATTAGGTGGGAATTTCAACAATGGTATTCAAGTAGATGAAAAATTCAAAGTTGTTGATTTAAAATCAATTGAGGAAGAATATTATGGTAAAACTGGATTAGATTTAAGTGACGATGAAAGTGATGAATTTTCAGATGATCCGTTGGAATTTTCAGATGATGAATTTTCCGATGATGATATTCCACCGCCTCAGCCAGTTACAACTGCTGAACAGCAAGATGTTATGTATGATGATTCCTTTAGTGATGATGATGTTATATTTTAAAAAGTACAGGATATTAATGATTTTTTAAGCTTTATAAAAATTAAACAATACTTTATTCCTTTTTAGTTCCCTTGTTCAATGGCATGTTCAAAGAATTGTGAGTCTTCACTTAAGTTTTCCTTTATAATATCTAAACCACCTTGAAATTCACCATTGATGTATAATTGTGGGAAAGTTGGCCAATCTGAGAATTCTTTCAAACCTTGTCTGACAGAATCATCCTTGAGGATGTCGAAAAACCCAAATCTGACTTGATGTTCCCTCAAAATAGCCACCATCTGCCTTGAAAAACCACATTGTGGAGCAGATGGAGTACCCTTCATGAATAACATGATATTAGCAGCGGTAGTTAATTTCCTTAATCTTTCCTTCAGTTGTTCTGGGGATTCTACATTGGTTGTTGGGGTAGTTGGGGCTTGAACAGAAATAGATGATGTATTGGTATTTGTAGAGCCAACAGATTCAAGAGCATTGGCGAATTCCTTTGGATCAGCACCACTAAATTCCTTTAAGATGGTACCATTCTTGATTAAGACAAAGTATGGAACAGCTGTTATATCAAAGAGATCAGAGATTTCTGGGAAATTATCAGCATTAATTGAGAGGAAAGTAGTAGATTGATGTTGTTCAGCTTGAGCTAAAGTTTCAACAACCTTGTTCATTTGGAAACATGGGGTTGCCCATGGGGTATGGAAATAAAGGGCAATTAATTTGTCCTTGACAGTGGTTAGTTCAGAGAATTGTTCCTTAGATCCGATTTCAATGAGAGCCATTTTGATTATTGAAAAAAGAAGTTATTGATTAGGGCCTGATTTCTCTTTCCTTTAGTAATATTTATAAAAAAATGTTTTAATCATTACAATTAACTCTTCTTTGATTGGTTCATTCGGATTTAGCGGCATTAACCTTAGAAAAGGCTAAAAAACTGCGTCAGCTGCAGGATTCGAACCTGCGCGGGCAAAGCCCATTGCATTTCGAGTGCAACTCCTTAACCACTCGGACAAACTGACACAATGAGATTAGAAAGGTCGTTCTAAGGGCATGTGTTGGTGTGTAATTTTTGCCTTTTATTAGTAAAATGGCCTCAAGTGGCCGCATTTTAAGCCTAAACCTTTGAATATTTATATCATATGTAACTTCTGCTTTAAAATAATAAATTTCTGTAATTAAATAACTGGTTTTTAATTTTATTGAGTTTAAAATATTTAATTTTAATTTTTATGGTTCTTAAAACTTGCCTCAAGAACGATGAACGTATTCATTACCCGAAAACATATTATGAGAGAATTTATTAAGATAAATATTACTTAATTGTATGTAGAACAAAATAAAAAAGCATGCAATTTATTGAAATATTAGAAAAATTAACTGTACAAAATATCATCATAGCTTAAGATTTGTCATTAATAATAAGTTTTACAGATAATACCAAAAAACTAATAAGTAATTCTTATTTGATGTATATCATTATCTTAGTATCTCATTAAAATTAGGAAATTATTTATTAAAAGTATTTTTTTCAAAAATTGTACTTCTTTTATAATATCAAACCAATTAATCACTTTAGCAATCCGTTAAAGGGAATCAATATACCGTTGGTATAAGTTAAATTTCAAAATCTATATCAAATATTTTACAAAAAAAAATACACTTCACTAGTTTACTGTTTGCCATTATTAACGTTATGCAACGCATCGTCAATCTTGTTAGAAGAAGAGGATTCTTCCTTTATGACACTTTCCTCATCATCTTCTTCATCATTATCGTTGTCATTAACGCTATTAATAGCTGAGGTTTCTGCATCTGTATGATTTTCACGGGATCCATTTTGAGCTGCTCCATTTTCTTCATCATCAGAATCATCATAAGTAATAGAATCCAATCCCATGTATACCAACATTAATTTCTTATGTGATTCAGGATCTTTAATATCATTAAATGGATTTGTGTAACCTGATTTAATATCTTTATTATCAAATATTGATTTAACATATTCCATTTCCATTCTCTTACATAATTCCATGTTCTTTTGAACACATCTTTCAGAATTAAAATCTTTCCCAAGGTCAATGGCAATTCTCTTCCATCTATTTTCCCAATCTTTTCTAATGGCATTTATTAATCTAACTTCCATAAATCTTGACCATTCCTCATTACGTGATTTGTGATTTCTTAAATATCTCATTTGGATAGCTTGCCATGTATGTCTAAAGTCCAATTGTTCTTCAATTTTCTTCCATGAATATTTTTGATCTTCCTTATAATAAACAATAGCTTCGTCTTCTTCCTTAGTCCATGGGTAAATCTTCTTAGATTTGGACATTTTCCGTCTCTTAGCATCAGACCCTAAACCACCTGATAAATCTCTTTTCTTCTTTTCCAATGTTACTTGAATTGGGACACCATTAAAATGTTCATCATCATCATCGTCTTCGTCGTCTTCTTCATCGTTATCATCTTCATCATTATCATCCTCATTATTGTTCGGACTTCCAACATGATCATCATCTTCTAAATCATCCACATCATGAGAAGCAGCTTGCTGTTGTTGTTGTTGTTGTTGTTTATTACGATGGTTGATGACAACTGCAGCGGCGGCAGCAGCGGTGATGGCAGAAACATCAACATCAACATCAACATCTTCACCATTTTGACCATTATTTTGACCATTATTATTAGAATCTTCTGGGTTTAAAAACACCTTTTCCTTAGTAACAGGCTTGATTGATTTCCCATTAGATTTATCCTTCTTCATTTGGACTTTTTTATGATAATCATTAACATCATTATTTAAAGAACCTAATAAATCAACTTCATTTCTATTAGAATGGGATTTACCATCATCAACTAAAGTCTTCAGATCGTCTATTTGTGTCTTCAATAAGTCAAACTCGTCGCTTCTCTTACCCTTTGCCATATTCCTATCAACTTTTTTAAAATCAGTTATTATTGTATATACAACAAATAAAATCAAAATCAAAACAATTTGTTTGTCACAAAGCGACCGAAAATTTTTTATGGAATGACAAAAAATATGGTAGTATTACGTAATAACCGCTCAGCAAAACAAATCAAAAATATGACTTTTAATTATAACATGTATAAAAATTGGGGAGGGGGAGATATAGAACTGAAGCATTCCAAAGTTCAGAATAAATATTAAAATTAATATGGGGACCTTTTTTTAACCGAATCTCCGACGAGTTTTAGATCCAACTGTACCAGTAGTACCTGTTGTGTTAGCTCTTGTAATTGGTCTTGGTTGAAAAGATGATCCAGTGTAGCTCCCTGTTGACTGTTGTCTAGAAACATTTTGAGATTGCACTCTCATTTCACCCATTGATTGAACAGATGCGTGCCTATACCCATTATTTTGTTGATATTGTTGCTGTTGCTGTTGTTGTTGAGGTTGTTGTTGATGGTAGGATTGCATTGGTGAGACATTTCTAAAGTTTTTTTGGATATGTGGATCATTATATTGTTTGGGTTGTGGTTGTTGTTGTTGTTGTTGTTGTTGTTGTACATTTGAATGAACATGATAACTTGTATATTGCTGTTGTGAATGAGAAGGAGCTGATCCATCTCCACTTACTATAGAAGACCTGTTGTTACCAGTTAAAAAATTCTGTACGCTTTCACGTTTGGAATGGCTATGTGATTCAAGCCATATTGGTAAAGGTAAATTTCGTTCATGGTAATAATGCACAAGAGCTCTGTGAACCAACGTTGAGTCCTCTGTTTTCCCATCTTTTTCCCTTTTCTGTGAATTCGAAGTGTGTATTTTAAGCTCACTTGCTTTGGACCGGACATAGTTACCGAAACCACCAACCATTGGTAAAAACTTTTAATTATGTTGATGTATATACACTATTATCAAGAAAAATTACAAATTAAAATTCCATCGGATTAAGTTAAACTTTTACATACAACGATATATAACGTGTAAAGAAGTAATCGATTACTAAATTATAAATAATAAATGTCTACAACGTATAAATTTAAAGGGTTTTTTCAGTTAAGAAAATACCGTATTCTTCCTTCAAAGTCTTCATGATAGAATCGTTGATTTCTGGGGTCATTGGAGCGTAAAGACCTGGAGTGCCAAAAACACCCTTGTGTTGGAGAACTTCCATGGTGGCAACAGCACATGGGACACCAACAAGCTTAGCCATAGAGGAGTAACCACCTGGGACACCATAATCGACTAAGGTAGAAGTTCTAGTTTCATTAGAACCATCAGCCCATTCAATACCGAATTTGTGTTGTAAGATAACTAAATCTCTTTCACCTTCTTCATATTGCATCTTTTCTTCTAAAGTGGCACATAAGGTATCCAATGGGTTACCTCTTGGAGTGATTGGAGTAGAGGAGAATAAACCTAACCATTTGAAACCGGCTAAGATTCTTTCTCTGTCAGCTTCATCCTTGAATTTGGTTAAAGAGTCAATCTTGGCAACAATGTCTTGTTCAGAGGAAGAAGCAGCACCAATGTATTGAGCAAGAGCGTCCTTCCAAGCAATAGCATCCTTGAAATTTTCATTGGCATCTTCCTTTAAGAACCCAAGGTCAACTAAAACCTTGACGAATTCTGGGAAACCTTGGAATCTTAAAGTACCTCTAATAACAGTTTCAGCTTCTGGGATAGAGTATAATTCCTTATAAGTGGTAGAATCTCTGTTTGGGTAACAAACTAAAGCATAACCTGGGTAAATGTAGTAAGGCTTAGCAGTAGCCATTAAATCTTCAGACTTAACATTGACGATTTCACCATCCTTCCAGTAAGAAGCGGCGTTTCTCAAAGCTAAGAGGACACCTCTAGAAGACCAGGAGAATTTGTAACCCAATGGATTATCAGAATCTTCAGGGGCTGGTAAACCACCACAGTAAGAAAGGAAAGACTTAATCTTACCACCGGCCTTGTGGACTTCATCAATGGTCTTGACGGCGTACAAGTGATCAATACCTGGGTCTAAACCAATTTCGTTCATGACAACAATACCAGCTTTCTTGATTTCTGGTTCAAGAGACTTCAAGGTTGGGTTGATGTAAGAAGTGGTGACAACATCGGTCTTACCAGAGGCAATGGCGGCTCTAACAACATTAGCATGGTAGATGTAAGGGATTAAAGAGATGACCAAATCGTAATCCTTAACAATAGTGTTCAATTCTTCTTGGTTGGTAGCATCAACCGAAATAGCCTTGGCAACTGAACCAGCCAATTTCAAAGCGGAATCCAAAGTTCTGCACCCAACGGTGACTTCAATGTCAGCTTGCTTGGCTAAGATATCGACGGTAGGTTGGGCAACGAAACCAGACCCTAATAAGAGAACCTTCTTGACCATTTTTGTAGAGTTGGGAAAGAAAAAGTGCGATTGGGAAGAAGACGACAACGATTTGATTTTTCAATTAGAATGAGTCAAACTAAGCGCGCTATCAAAAGGTTTCCTATTTCGGAATAGAATGCTCAGCAGACTTAATTGAAAAAAAAAATTAATCTGCTGAGCATTTTTTTATATTTTTTTTTATTTTAAGCGCTTAAAAATTGAAATTTAAATTTAACTTGAAATTTTCCGCTGGCGATTTTGTGTCACACCTTTGGCGCCTCCTAAGCGAACTCCGCTAAAGAGAAAATTCAAAATACTAAAGGTTCCAGGTGGGGTTTTCATATGCGGGAAAAGCTAAATAAGATATTCCTTGTGTTAGCTATCTGATGGAATTTATCTCAGCTTTTCAACTGCTTTGGAAGACCCATTTTGCCTATCCGCCACGAATTTAACGGAGTTCCCTTTGAAAATTTTTCCGGCCAAGTTAAAAATTTGTCATTTTCTGTTTTTGCTATAAAAGGGCGATTTTTCTCTTTGAATTTCAATCTCAACAACACTTATCTATTAACACAACAATACAATAAAACAACAATGTTCTCTCAAAAGAAGGAAACCCAAAACTTAACTGAAACTGAAGCTGAAAATGCCAGACTTAACTACGGTGCTGAAAAGGAAAAGCAAATCATGAACCAAATCAGAGCAAATGCCTTACAAAGACAAAACTCTTCTTCTTGGTTACAATCCACTATGGGCGGTGGTATTTTTGACATTTCATTCAGCAAAAAGAATTGAGCTGCTTTCTATTGAACATGGTCAAAACACTTTTATTTATACACACACACCATTTACTGCTTTATATACCACACCCTTTTAATATACACTAATAATTCGCTTTCTATTAAAAAAAAAGAAAAGATATTGCTCATTGATTTGATTTAATTATTTTATAAACACGTTTAAAAAAAATGAATAATAAGGAGGACACAACGTTTGTTATCAACACCAGTCAAGAACTCAAAGAGGCCCATGATAATAATTGGAACGGGACTTCTCATCTTTATGTGAAATACGCGGCAAAATGGATCATTAAAAGACAAAAATTCATCATCTACGTGTTATCCGTTTTGAGATTTATCATCAGTCACCACATGAAATCATTAAGAACTCATCAACAATGGTTCATGTTAACAGTTGAAGATCTGCACGTGAATCATATTGAAATCGATAAAATTATTAAAACCCCTGGGTTTTTATACAGATTTTCTAGGCAAAATTATCAATTTTGGAAGTATCAATTCTCCAAGAAATCTGTTGAATTAAACTCTAAAGTGAATGAATTATTAGATGTTGAAATGGCCATTAATGATTCATCATCAGATTTGAAACCTACATATCCTACAATTCATTCAATTAAAGATAGATTAAAACGTTCTTTGTTAAATTATAAATATTCAAATTGGGTTAGAAAATTAGATTACGACCCTGGGAATTATATCATTAAATATTTTTCAAATGATTTAAGAAATGATGATGTGTTTTCAGAGTTTAAATTAAGTCCAATGTGGTCTAATTTCATTAATGATGAAAATGTCGATTTTATTAACGCATTATCAGCTATAACAACAGGGTATTTTAGAAATGGTAAACCTTGTTATTATTTAAATAATCAATTCAAAATTAAGGAACAACAGGATTTTATCAATGTTAATAAAAACATCTCTAAAAAGAAAACTTTTAATGCTCTTACTATAATTGGGTCTCAATTGTTAAAATTCAAAGCTTATAAAAATCCAAATGCCAATACTATAAATGAACAAATTTATACCCAATTTGAAACCGAAAACAGGGAAAATGAAAATGAAAATGAAAGCGAAAGCGAAAGCGAAAATGAAAATGAAAATGAAAATGAAAATGAAAATGAAAATGAAAATGAAAATGAAAATGAAAATGAAAATGAAAATGAAAATGAAAATGAAAATGAAAATGAAAATGAAAA
>JAKUBF010000050.1:0-27667 GCA_030563185.1 Saturnispora sanitii | reverse complement strand
GTTGATGCCACCGTTGTCTATCAAACTCCAGGTATCACATGTTACTCATCATTTGCCACTACTTCTACTGCTCAATTGACATCAGGCTGTCTTGAAATAATTTCTGTTACCACAGAAACCTATACTGCCGATGATGGATTTGAAACGATTGAAGAGTGCGTGTTAGTCCAAACTAGACCTGCTTCATGCTACACTACTGTGACTAGCCAAAAGAGAGCTGAAATCGCTTCTGGGTGTATGACTCTCAGAGGTACTAATACAATTACCTTTGTTGAAACAGACGGGATTGTTCACGTTACTAAAGAGGTCATCATAAAGACACCAGGTGCGGATTGTTACACAACTGTTGTCTCTACTTCCACATCTGAATTAACCGATGGGTGTAATGCCAAAACCATGATTGCAACATCTACTGTTACTGCAGATGATGGCCATGAAACTGTTGATGAATTTGTTCTTATTGAAACCCCTGGTGCTTCTTGCTACTCTACTGAAGTGAAAACCGTTACCACTGAATTGACTTCTGGTTGTTTGACTGCATTTGCTAGTACCACTGGTTCTACCACTGCGGATGATGGTCATGTTACTGTCAACCAAACAGTTTTCATTGGTACACCAGCTGCAGCTTGTTACACCACTATAACAAGTACTGAAACCAACGAATTGACTAGTGGTTGTAAACAAAACACTTATGTTAGTACTACTACCATCGTTGATAGAAATGGTTCGGAAACAATTGATAAATACGTCATTATTGAAACTCCTGGGTACACATGTTACACTACCACGACTGCTTTTGAAACAACAGAGTTATACGGTGGGTGTAAGACTGTCACTTTTACAACATCTGTGACAAACACTGAAGAAGATGGTCATATCATCGTTGGGCAAACTGTTATTGTTCAGACACCTGGTGTTACATGTTACTCATCTTTTGCTGTTACATCAACTAGTGAATTATCAAATGGATGTATTGAACAAGTTTCCCTTACTACCAGAACTTTCATTGCCGATGATGGTCATGAAACAATTGAAGAATACGTTATCATTGAAACACCAGGTATTAGCTGTTACACTACTAATACAATGCACGTTACCCATGAGTTAATTGGTGGGTGTATTAGTGTTTCATCCACGGGGGTTGCTACATTTGTTGCAAGTGATGGTCACGTTACCGTTAATGAAACTGTTATTGTTAAGACACCAGGTGCAACATGTTACACCTCTATTGCCACAACATCGACTAGTCAAGTTGCTGAAGGGTGTAAATCTAAGACTGTTATTAAGACATCGACTTACATTGCATCTGATGGTCATGAAACAATTGAACAGTATGTTCTTGTTGAAACTGCCCCTGAGTCATGTACTACTACGAAGACGATGACTAGTTCTATGGAATTAACATCAGGGTGTGTGTCAACAATGATTACTAGTACCAATGTTTTAACTGCCGATGATGGTCAAGTTACATTTAATGAAGTTGTTATTATTGAAACTCCTGGTTCATCATGTGCCACTATTGCACCTGGTATTACTACCATTAATAGTAATGCCTCTTCGGCGCAATCCAGTTCTGTTGTTCCATCACCGGCAATTGCTACCTTGGTGCCAAGTTCCAACAGCAAAGTTGGTGAATCGACGTACAATGACCCAAGAAGTTCGAAGATTACTCCAGGTGGTACCCTGACAAGTTTGGGTAGTTCATCACCAAGTAAGTTAAGTGCTCAATCTTCAACAGGTGGCTCGATGAGTATTACTAACGTCATTCCAATCACATCAGTTAGTGGATCAATTGACATCAGTGAGTCCATTGGTATTCCAAGATCCTCACGTTCTACTGGTGTTGCTGGGCAAGTTACTACTATTACTATGACTGGGACAGATGGGAAGGTCACTACGATTACAGAAACCTTGACATCTAATTTGTCTTCACATACTCCAGAAACTGATATTCCTGGTGTGACAACAGTAAGTTCTGAGTCAAGCGAAAGTTCCTCTTTGAGTTCTACTTCTACTGATGTCACTAAGCAAGTTACTACTATTACCACTACGAAGGGTGGCCAGGTGGTTACAACGATCATTACCAAGAATACTGATCAAACCACCCAGACTACATCTCATGTGACGAAATCAACAATGTCTGTCACGAGCGTTATTACCAAGACGACTGTTCATACTGTTACTAAATACACTACGAGTGCCACACCTGTTACGAAGACCGTTGTTAAGAATAGAAGTGGGAAGAGGATCACTGAGACCGTTGTTACTACATCTAACATGAAGATTCCAGAGACTGTTCTTTTGGAAACATCCACTAGGTTTATTACCAAGATCATCAAGACGACAGTTACGCAAGTTGTTGAACCAACAGGTGAATCAAGTAGCCAGGGATCAAATGATGAACATGATGGGGAAATTATTGGGTTGATACCAGTTGAAGGTGGTGAAGATTTCTTCGAAGAATATGGTACGATGTTGATTACACCTGTGGTTACTACATTTACACCAACAGAAGGTGGGGCAGTTTTGATGACTATAACCCCGACTATTGTTGGATTGGTTGATGGGACGAACACTTTCAAGGTGACTGTAACTGAGGAACCTGAAGAACAGGAAGATGGAGGAATTTCTATGGTTACAATGGGTACGACTGAATTTGTGAAGAATGGTTCAACTTATTCATTTAATTTAAGTGATGGGGTTAGTATTACTAATAACGATCCTAGGTTGATCAGAACGGAGTACACAGGTACCGATGGGTTAATCACTCCTGTTACTATCACACCTGTTGTTTCAGCCATTGTTACTGATGATAGTACTTTTGCAATTACTTTGACACCAAGTCTCCAATCTGATGGGGAGTTGTCTATGCCTACAACAGGTGTTACTGAGATTACACACGATGGGCAAACATATACATTTGATTTGACTTCTGCTGTTCCATTACCTACACAAGTTGAACAAATGACCAATGCCAGTGGTAAGTTAGTTGTTAATAAATTGGGGTTGATTAGTATGGTTGTTGTTTTATTTTTTGGTTTGAATTAGAATAAGTCATTATGTGATATATGACTGATTATTCTATTATTATTATCGTTATTATTATTTTTATTATTATTATTATTATTTGATGTGTTGCACATCAATGCTTTTTTGTTATTTGTATTTTTTGTTATTTAGAATTAGAATTAAAATTATGTTATTAAAATTATATTATTAAAAATTATTTATTTATTTAAAAAGTATATAACCGGCTGAGCGTTTTTTTATTTAGGATTTTAAGCGAATCATTTAATATTTCGGTTTCTTCTTATCACAGATCAATTTTATTTACTAATGGAATCGAGGGACAACAAGCCAATTGTTCCAGCAGGCTGGGTTGCAGTTTGGGATGAAGAGTACAACAGATGGTTTTACGTGGATGAGTCGACGAAAAAGTCGCAATGGGAGCCACCAGCGGGCACACAACAACCACAGCAACAGTACGAGAGACCACGGCAGATGCCACCACCACAGTACCAACAGCAGTATATGCCACAACAACAACAGTATATGCCACAACAGCAACAGCAGTACCCTATGTATCAGCAACAACAACCTTATGTGCAGCAACAGTACGCACAACAGCAACAGCGTAGTAGAATGAGTGGTATGATGCCTGTGATGGGTGGTGCAGCTGCAGGGTTAGTAGGGGGTATGTTGATTAGTGATATGATGCAGCCAGACGTTGTTGTTAACAACTACGACTATGGTGGTGGATACGATGACATGGGTGGGGATATGGGTGGTGATTTCTAAATGCACCTGTTGGCAGTTTTACATTAGTATACATAGATACACATGTATGATGTATGTATTTATATATACATATATACATATTAGATAATAATCATTTATAATGTTTTAGACGGGGTAATAACAAAGCCCTCAATCGTAATTACAATGTTTCACCTGTTAAAGTAAAAGAACAAGAACAAGATGAATTATGTTAGCTACTTCAAGACAACATAAGCAAGTAATCAAGTGAGATTCAGAGATGAATGAACTTTTTGTATAATGAACTGAACTGGACTGAACTGAACTGAGTTCTCCCGATAGTCAATATGTGATTTTTTTTAAACGTCTTTTCTTTATCTAAGGATGGAAATAACACCTAGAGAAATACATGAATTGGGTGCTGGTAACGCTTCTGGGTCTTTATTAGCCAGGATCCGCGCTGCACTACACGCTGATAAACAAAGCCCGCTTTATTTGCACGCGAGAAGCTGCGAATGGGTGGAAGGAGACACGCAACTAATTTCTAACAGAGACGAAATGATCACCAAAGATAAACAGTGGGTGGATGAGAATTATGATAGGAGATTACGTCAGGCAAATAGTTACGAAGAAGCGAGTCTACTCGTTAAGGGAAAATGTTTGGCATTGTTCTGTTTTACTGGGGAAATGAATTTACCTGAGATTTTAGAAATGTTTTATAAATGTCCACAGGGTATTTTTGAACGGTTCCAGATGCAAAGGTTTGTGTGGATCAAATGGGTTTTGGATTCTTTTTGGTGTGTGGATATTTTGGAGGATGTTTTAAAGTTGGATAAAAATGTCGAGGATTTGGTTCAAGCTAATGAGGACCTAAATGACCAGTTAGAAGCTTATTCTGATATACAGATGAATATCATCGAAGCTTTTTTTGCCTTAGGGGATTACCAGTTGGGAATTCAAAAGATGGATGCAAATAAATTTGGTGAAGTTTTTAGCACTGATATTATCATTAACTGTTTGAAGTTAATCAGAGGTGACCCTTGCGAGTTTAAATTACAGTCATTATATGATGAGTTTGAGTACGGGGAGTTAATTCAATATATTAGGGGAAAGAGAGGTGATGATGTGTTTTCAATGGGGGTTAATACTTTCGCTGTTGTTATCAGGCGCAAAATGTTGATAAGTTTTTTGAATTTAACCAGTAGAGTGAAGATAGAAACTTTGGCTATGCAGTTTAGCATGAAAGAATCAGATATGGAAATGGAAGTTGACTGGTTGATCATTGTACTTGATTTGCCATTTGAAGTTGTTGAAGGCATAGTTGAAATGAAGAAGAACGAAGGGTTTAAAAATCAAGTTGGAGATATAGAGGCCAAATTGGATGATGCGATATTGATGAGTGAAGCACTTAGAGTTGCAACGTTGATTAACGCTGGTACAAAAGAAGTGAATACTTGAGTGTTCCCAGTGCATATAACCCCACCACACCACCCCCCCCCCAATGCAAGCATATAATATACGTTCACCACATAATAGCTTTCATAATCTGTCTATCTTTAAAAGATTATTAAATTTTATATAGTAATTCTGCAAATAAGAGAAGGTATGATATACTACGATACGCTACGCTACACTTTGCTTTGCCTTTTTCATATAGGAATGATGTTAAATAAATAAACAATTATAAATGTATAAAAGTGAAACTAAATGTTGTGTTGTTGTGTGTGTTTTTATGTGTGAGTTAAAGTTATGTTACACTACTTAACGATCCACCTCCCCAAAGACCAAATCCATGGTACCAATAATAGCGACGGCATCAGGTAACAAATGCCCACGGGCAATATGATCAAAAGCACCTAAATGAGCGAACCCAGGAGCTCTAATCTTACACCTGTAAGGTCTTTCAGAACCATCAGAAACAACATAAACCCCCATTTCACCCTTTGGAGCTTCAATTGCAGTATATGTTTCACCAGCAGGGACTTGATAACCCTTAGTGAATAATAAGAAATGATGAATTAAAGTTTCCATATCATTTTTCATTAATTCCTTATTTGGAGGAGAAACTTTAAAATCTTCAACTTTAACAGGACCAGCAGGCATATCATTAATACATTGTTCAATGATACGTAAAGATTGTCTAAATTCAGCCATTCTAATCAAATATCTATCATAACAATCCCCATTAGTACCAACAGGGACATCGAAATCGACTAAATCATAAGCATCATAAGGTTGAGCTTTTCTAATATCATATGGGATCCCAGAACCTCTTAACATAACACCAGATAAACCATAAGCTAAAGCATCTTCAGCAGTGACTTCACCAATACCAATTGTTCTTTGTTTCCAAATTCTATTATCAGTTAACAATTCTTCAGTTTCATCAATTCTATCACCAAATTGAGTTGCCCACATATAAATATCATCTAACATACCAAATGGTAAATCTTGGGAAACCCCACCAGGTCTAAAATAAGCAGCATGTAATCTAGCACCTGAAACTCTTTCATAAAATTCCATTAATTTTTCTCTTTCTTCGAAACCCCAAAGGAAAGGAGTTAAAGCACCAACATCCATAGCATGAGAAAGGACAGACATTAAATGATTTAAAACACGAGTTAATTCAGAGAATAAAGTTCTAATATATTTTGCTCTAATTGGGACATCAATATTTAATAATTTTTCAACAGCCAGTGCAAAGACTTGTTCATTAGTCATCATTGAAACATAATCTAATCTATCAAAATAAGGTAAAGCTTGCATATAAGTTTTAGATTCGATTAATTTTTCAGTACCTCTATGTAATAAACCAACATGAGGATCTGATCTAACAATTTCTTCACCATGTAATTCCAGGATTAAACGTAAAACCCCATGGGCGGCAGGATGTTGTGGACCAAAATTTAAAGTGAAATGTCTGATTTTGTTTTTTCTAACTGTGTAATCTGGAGAATCTTCATTAACTAATGACCAAGTTTCCCAATCTTTAGCTTCATCGATGAAATCTGAATATTTCCCCATTGCTGAAGCGACATCTAAATCAATAGTTGATTTAAATCCATCATCACCATTATTTAAGCCTTCACCTGGTTTATCACCTCTCTTTTTAACGATGTAGAAATCGTTGTCGGTTCCGGTTTGCTTTGTTTGGTGCATATCAGCTGGAGAAGCAAGGGCAATTCTAGCGTGAGAAAACGGTCTGCGTAAAGCCGTGTGCAATGGAGTTCTCAACACTCTAGCGAACATCTTGTGTGTAAGTTTAAGTGTAAGTTGGTATGTGGCCAATGGCTGTTGGAGGTAAGGTAAAAAAAAAAAAAAAATTACACAAACAACTCTTTCCTCCAAAAATTTTAAATGGTGTACAGGTGTACTAAAGAAGGAAAAGGAAGATTTGATTACTCACAAGTATAAATACAGCTTTTTTTTGCCATCGAAACGTTTTCAAGTGTTTTAGCAAACTAATAAGACAAGATGGCCAGACAATCCGCTAGAAGACCAGCCGCCAGACCAGCAGGTAGATCCGCCTTCGGTGGGAACACCACCCAAACCAGACAAGCCTCCACCGCTGCCCCAGTTGCCGCTTCATCCTACAGATCTCCAGCTCCAGCAACTCCAGCTCCAGCTCCAGTTGCAGCTCCAGCTCAAGCTCAACAACCAGGTCTCTTCGCTCAAATGGCCACCACCGCCGCCGGTGTTGCTGTCGGTTCCGCCGTCGGGCACACTCTGGGTGCCGGTTTAACGTCGATGTTCTCCGGTTCAAGTGCCCCACAAGAAGTCCAACAAGTTGCCCAACAACAAGAACAAACTGGTGGTAGATGTGAAGCCGATGCTAGAAACTTCACCAGATGTCTTGAAGACTCTCAAGGGAACTACTCTGCTTGTGACTTTTACCTTCAGCAGTTGAAGGCTTGTCAACAAGCTGCTTCTCAATATTAAGTAAGCATTACATTATGATCGCATTATGATCATTTTATAAACCGCCGTATTCCCATCTATTTAGATTTTATGTATAAAGAGTAACAATATGTTAAATTAATTAATTAATTAATTATAGCAAGTTAAAATTAAATATATTATTATATGTGTAAATGCAAATTTATATACGATAACAAGATGTATTTCACTAAGCACCGCTAAGCTCTGCTTAGCTAGCGTTAGTTACGCTCCATTCCCTTCAACAACAACTGATCCAAAACTAAACTTGGTGGTCTTGAATGCCCCCTCTTAAATCCAGATCCTTCCAAAACTGGCGATGCACTTCTACTAGCACCAGCACCATTACGTTTCCCCGATTTCAAAGACTCTTCAACTTTATTCTTAATAACCAAGTTGTCACTACTTAAAGTCTTACCATGAGCATTTTTTTCCATATTGCTCAGCAAAAGTGAAATAGATGAATTCTTCTTATGAAGGGGAGTATTATCATTCAAACTAATAACACTCTGACTGTTGCTAAACATTGCTGCTTCATTAGCCAGTTCATTAATAGGGGAAATGTAACTTGTCCTTCTCATGTGCCCATTATTAAGATAACTATTATTATTATTATTAGTAGTAGTAGTAGTAGTAGTATTATTGTTGTTGTTATTATTGATTGTGGATGATCTCAGTTGATGCCCTGGTCTTGGTGAATTATAAAGATTCTGCTGTGATGAGGATCTAGATGGATTAGATGAATGATTAGTATAATATGAATTATTCGAAGATGTCTTATTGTTAAACATACTTGAATCATATGATAATGAAAGTGGATCAGCATTGGTATTAGGACTATTATTCCCGTTATATGGCTTCTTCTCATAATCATAAAACCCACCATAGTAATCATCAATATCATCAAATGATTTAGTAGCCCTCCTACTCTTCATCCAAAATAAAAATCTCATCAATAATAATAATGCTAAAATCGATAACAGAATACTACCAACAGCAATGAAAACTGTCCCATTTAACTTCCCTAAATCTTGAATAAATGGTGACTTATCTCCCAATGGGACACTAGTAGGCATTTCATAATATGTTGAAACACTAGGTTCCCCACTAATTTGGGGAATGTAAACTGAAATCTTTTCCCCATTTACGGTCTTTATACCTGACAGCAACGCGAGTATACCAAAATTTGTGTACATCATGCTTAGAATAGATAGATAAATCAATAAGTGAATAAACGAGTGTGTGAAAAGGATCTTAGAACTTGTTCTTAATATAGAAAACTTTTCAAAGGGGGGAAGAAAAGTTGAAACTTAAATGATTAATGCCAATTATAGAACAAATTGAAAAATTAAAATAAAAATAAAACGCGCTTTTTTTTCCCACCGTGTCGCGTTTATTACGTAAGCGTTCAATTAGTATCTTGTTAATTCTATAAATTAGTGTTAGTATTAGTATATAGGAAACTGCCCGGCTAGTCATAAAACCTCCAGTTTTCATCGGCTGAATCAATTGCCCAGGCAAATTTCTCTCTTAATGTCTTGGTGAATAATTTTTCAATTGGTACATCATATTTCTTAGAAAACATAACAGTTAACCTTGGATCAATATAATTCATCTTAGATGTACCTAATGCAACACTTGAATTATCCTCCTTATCCTTTAATTGTAAATTAGTATTACGAATCCTCGTTTCTAATCTTTCAATTTGTGATTTCAATTTTTCAACTGTTGGATTACCAATTATTTCATATTTACCCTTTTGACATTCTTTTTTATACTTTTTAGTTAAATCATTAACTTGATTTAACTTTTCCTTTAAATCATCCCTTAATTTCTTATCCTTTTGTTTAAATTCATCATTAGAAATTTCCACTTTTTCAAAATTTAACTTTTCAATATCTCTATCGAATTTCTTTTGAAATTTTTCTAATTCCCTGTTACTCCATTCATTAATAATTTCATCCTCTCTTTCAATTGTTAAATCATCAATTTCTTCAAAATATTCCTTTTCCTTTTTTTTCAATTTTGGTTCAATTTGTAAAATTATCCTCTTTGCCTTAATTTTTTGCCATGTCATTTCAGCAATTCTATTATTAATTTTATCAACTCCTGCTTGATGTGCTTTTGGTATAGTACGTTGATGGTTACAAAGAATGGCAACTTCCCTATTAGCTGCATTAAATGCAACAACTTTTTCCTTAATTGATCCTTCATTAGGTATTAAATCAAGTTGATCTTGCATTGTCTTTGATGCATTATAAGTTCTAAAAACTTTTGCTGTTAAACCTTTCATATAACTTTGAAAATATTTATTTAAAATAGATGGATCTAATCTATCAAATAATTGATCACCTGGTTTTTTAGGTTCCCTTTTAAAAACTCTTAATGATTTATGAACTTGTTGATCAACTTCAACTTCTTGATAATATCTAATTGAATCTTTACCTAAGAAATCAAATATAACTGTTTTAGGTTTTTTCAAAAAAATATGTTCATATCTTAATGAACAACAACCAACTGTATCTGCTTCATCATCACCCTTTTCACCACCTGCTCTTAAAGCAAAAACATCAATAAAATAAGTTGCAACTGCTATTTGTCTTTCAGCATTTATAGAAGAATATAATTTCTTCTTATAATCATTTCTAATTGAATCAACACATTTATGTAATTCCCTTGCCTTTTCAAATTTTTTAAAATCAGACATACCCTTCAGTGATGAATTTTGTGCAAATCTAACATATTTAACAGAATTCATAATATTTTCATGCCACATAGCTAACCAAGTAACTGTATTATCATGTTTAATTTCACCCCAATTATGACCAATTGGTGGTGTTGGTATTGGAGCATCTTTACTTAAATTTAATGTAATTTGTTCTGGGTAAACTCTACGTTTTAATTTCCCCGTTTTTGGATGTGCGCCTCTACCTCTAAATAAACCTGGTGGTTCAACTCTAAAATTCCCAACTTGTTCCTTTCTACCATTTAAATAACAATATTTAAAAGGTTCTTCTAATTTATCCTTTTCTTCCTTTAATTTTTTCTTTTCCTTTGGTGGTAATAATTTTCTTTCCTCTCTTTCCCTTTCAAAATGAGTAAAAATTTCACTAAAATCCATCTTTTCAAATGATTGAATTTCAATTTTGTTTAATGTCCCACCATTTTCATTTAAAACTTGTAAAAAATCATTAAAGAAATTCTTTTGAAATGTTGAATTTTTAGCATGTTCAGATTCTAATAATGCCCCAAAAAATCCAGCAACTTCTTCTGCTTCTAATGGTAAATCAACTTTTTTACCATCATAAATTAATTTAACATTTTTCGGTAATGGTTCATATTCAGGTGGGAAAATAACACCATTGTGATGTAATGTTTCCCATTTTATTTCCCCATCTAAATCATCAGGTTTCTCCCACCATTTATAAGAATCATCATCGTCTTCACCTTCATCTTCTTCATTGATATCTTGTGACAACATTTGAGTTTGTTCTTCTTCCTTTTCTAATTTAATTTGATTCGATTCTTTCTTAATTTTGGATGATTTTTTATGTTTTTTCTCAGGTGGTAGATTTAAATCCAAATGCGAGTCCCTTTCATTCTCCTTTTTCACACTACTTTTAGTCTTTGCCTTACGTTTCTTAGTCTCAGTAGCCATAAATTTTACTTATATAAATAAACAAAATGTATAATATACAACCAACCATAAATAAATTTTTTTTTTTGACATCTTAATGTATATTTATTTTTCAAATTGCCGCGACTATTACCTTTCTTATCCAAATATTCAAAATCAATGGGAGCATTACTATCCATACCTATGATACCAATAACGATGCTTGGCACGTTCATCTCCAGCTGTCTTGGAGCAACAGCAACGTCTTTTTTGCTCTCACTGATGCCCACTAATGGTGTTTTCACAAGTTCAATTGCAACGAGATTAGCATATGCAACGATATTTTTAATAAATTCAATTTTATCTTGGGTATCGTTATCCAATCGATTGACACAGTATTTGGAACATTTAACTTGGGGGTTATTCAAAGTTGGGAACGCTTATTGTAGAGAACATGGTTGTACTGGTTTCACAAATGTTCAAAGATTGAATTTTAGTTTAGGTTTCATTCATTTATCATTAGCTATTTTAATATTCATCATTGGTGAAAAGAATTATCTAAGTTATAAATTACAAAATGGTTATTGGCTTATTAAAATTCTTTTACTTTGGGGGTTAATTATTGGATCATATTTTATACCGGATGTTTTCTTTATAATTTGGGGGAATTATTTTAGTATTGTATTTTCAACAATTTTCATTGGTATTGGATTAATTTTATTAGTTGATTTTTCACATGAATGGGCAGAAACTTGTCTTGAAAAAATTGAAGAAGGTGAAATTTATCTAGTTGATGATTTAAATGAAAATAATGGATTTTTTGATGGGATTAATTTTTGGAGGACATTATTAGTTGGTGGTACATTAATAATGTATTTAGGTTGTATTATTATTACAATAATAATGTACATTTATTTTGCTCAAACTGGTTGTTCAATGAATAAAATGGTAATTACAGTTAATTTAATTTTAGTTATTATTACAACAATTTTTTCACTTTTACCAATTGTTCAAGAATATAACCCAAATGCAGGATTAGCACAAGCTTCAATGTGTTGTATTTATTGTACTTATTTGGTATTAAGTGGATGTATTTCTGAACCTGATGATAAATTATGCAATCCATTAGTTAGATCAAGTGGTAGTAGAAATTTTACTGTTATTATGGGTGCAATTATGACATTTGGTGCAGTTGCTTATACAACAACTAGAGCTGCGGCTAATTCATCATTTAGTCATTCTAATAATAATACTAATGGACAAATTCAAATGGAAGAATCTATTAATGAAAGGACAAATTTAAGATATGAAGCTTTAAGACAAGCTGTTGAAGAAGGTTCATTACCTGTAAGTGTTTTAGAAGAAGGATTAAGTGAAATTGATGGTGATGATGATAATTCAAATTCAAATTCAGGTTCATTACAAAAATACAATTATATCTTATTTCATATTATCTTTTTCCTAGCAACGCAATACATTGCAGCATTGTTAACTATTAACGTTGTTATTGGTGAGGGAGATGGTGAATTCATCCCCGTTGGTAGAACTTATTTTAACACATGGTTGAAAATTGCCAGTAGTTGGGTTTGTTATGGTTTGTATTTATGGACGTTGATTGTGCCTATGGTTTTCCCTGAAGATGGGCTGTATTAATAATTAGATTGTATAAAGTTAAAATATGTGCTGAGCAGTTTATTGTGTATTGTTTTCTTTTCATCCAAAACACGCGTTTTAAACGGCTAAAATGTTGTATAAAAAAGCTAAAAATTATATCATTGTGTTTTTTTTGGTTGCTGTGCTATCGTTTGATATTTTAAAACCTGGTATTAATAATTATGGTGCTGCGTTTCCAGCCATTTTAGTGCGCAGGATGAGCAGCTGAGCAGCAGCGCATGTTTTTTTCACAAACTGCCTAAAAAAATTTTTCTATAAAAGGAGCCTTTTTTTCCACATAAAATTTTTAAAAAAAATAAAAATAAAAATAAAATAAAATAAAATAAAAATAAAAATAAAAAAATTCAATGAGCACTGAAGAAAATAATGCTCAGCAATTGAACAAAATTAAATCCGAAGAGGACATAATAGAAAATGAAAACGAAAACGAAAACGAAAAGGACGCTGATTATGAAGAAGACACCCAACCTGAAATAAAACCCAGGGCGAAAAAGGCTACCAAACAGGAACCCGTTCCTGAACCAATTATTACGGAAACCCAATCTGATGAGGGTGAAACTTTCCTAGGGTCTAAAGCTTACATGGGTCTCCGTTCTCATTTCCCCTCTGCTAGAGTCAAGAAGCTGATGCAAAGCGATGAGGACATTGGGAAAGTATCACAGGCAACACCATTAGTAGCAGGACGGGCCCTGGAATTGTTCATGTGTGCTCTGGTCGAAGCCGCTGGTCAAAGAGCTCGCGCTAAAGGTGTAGCAAAAGTCCCTGTGGATATCCTCCGTGAAGCTATTGAATCCCACGAATGCTTCGATTTTTTAGAGGGTGTTTGTGATAAATATCTTTAAATTTAACATTGGGCGGAGTTCCGGTTATTGTTTCTTTTGGGAAAACTATAAAAACAGGTCCACTTCCCTTAATTTTTCATTTACTTTTCTCTTATCAGTTAACTCACTCAATAATATAATAATATATATGACTGATTTCACTGCTGTTGCAACTGCTGCTACTGTTGACTCTAAAGGTCCATATTTTGCAGGTGTTGATGTTGGTACTGGGTCTGCCCGTGCCGTAATTGTCGATCCACAAGGGAATATTCTAGGTTTAGCTGAAAGAGCAATCAATCGTCATGAACCTATTGAAAATCATATTACTCAAGATTCTACCGAAATTTGGGAAGCTATTTGTTATTGTGTTAAGACTGCCCTTTCTCATTCACAAATTGATTCATCTAAAGTTAGAGGTATCGGTTTTGATGCAACTTGTTCTTTAGTTGCCATTTCTGAATTAGATGATAAACCAATCCCTGTTGGTCCTAATTGGGATTCCCCTAATCAAAATATTATCCTTTGGATGGATCATCGTGCTCAATTAGAAACAAATGAAATTAATGCAACTAATGATGAATCATTAAAATACGTTGGTGGGAAAATGTCAATTGAAATGGAATTACCAAAAATTAAATGGCTAAAGAATAATATGCCAAATGGATTATTTGATCAATGTAAATTTTATGATTTAGCTGATTACTTAACTAAAAAAGCTACAGATTTAGAAACTAGATCTTTATGTTCAGTTGTTTGTAAAATGGGGTATATTCCAAATGGTATTACTAATAGAAATGGTTGGTCAAAGGAATTTTTAGATTCTGTTAATTTACCTGAATTATCCCAAGATAATTTCCGTAAACTGGGTGGTTTAAATGGTATTAATGGGAAATATTTATCAGCTGGTGAAACTGTTGGCCCTTTAAGTCCTCAATCTGCTTCTGAATTAGGTTTAACTACAAAATGTTTTGTTGGTTCTGGTGTTATTGATGCTTATTCTGGTTGGTTTGGTACAGTTGCAGCTACAACTAATGTCCCAATACCTTCACTTTCTCAATCTACTAATGAAGGAATGGATAAAGCAATTGGTAGATTAGCTGCAGTTGCAGGTACTTCAACTTGTCATATTTGTATTGAAAATAAACAAGTTTTCGTCCCAGGTGTTTGGGGTCCTTATAAAGATGTTATGGGTCAAAATTATTGGGCAGCTGAAGGTGGTCAATCAATGACTGGTGCACTTTTAGCTCATGTTCTTTCAACTCATCCTGCTTATACTGAATTAAGTGTTAATAGTGAAACTTCAGGGTTATCAAAATTTGATTTTCTTAATTCTCGTCTTGAACAATTGTTAAAAACTAATAATGCAAGATCAGTTGTTTCATTAGGTAAAGATTTATTTTTTTATGGTGATTTTCATGGTAATAGATCCCCAATTGCTGATCCAAATATGCGTGCTTCTATTATTGGTCAATCTATGGATACTTCATTAGATTCTTTAGCAATTGAATATCTGGCTGCATGTGAATTCATTGGTCAACAAACTAAACAAATCATTGAAACAATGCAAGAAAATGGTCATTTAATTAAAGCTATTTTCATGTCTGGTGGTCAATGTAGAAATGGGTTGTTAATGAGATTATTAGCTGATTGTACTGGTTTACCTGTTGTTATCCCAAGATATATTGATGCATCTGTTGTATTCGGTACTGCCATGTTAGGTGCAGTTGCAGCTGAAGATTCCATTGAAGCAGAATCTAAGATTTCCATTTCTGCTACTGCTGCTAAATCAAATAGAGTTGCTACTTTGGTAAATGATCGTGAACTCACTCCACCAAGTCCATATACAGTTCCTGCTGCTACTGCTAGTTATGCATCAGTTTCTAAATTGGCCCCTGATGAATACCCATTCCCAGTTAATTCAATGCTTAAAACAGAAAGTGAAGAAGAGGGGCTTTCTTTTGGTTCAAGTAAACCAATTCAAGCTAAATTAGAATCAGAAATTAATAAGATTGAATCACCTGCTGATAAATTATGGAGAGTTATGACTAAATTATCACCTCAAGGTAAAGTTATCTTCCCACATGATGCTGATCACCCAGATAGAAAATTGTTAGATGTTAAATATAAGATTTTCTTAGATCAAATTGAAAGACAAAGAGTTTATAGAAAGATGGTTGAAGAAGTTGAGGACAAGTTGAAATTGTGAATGAATGAATGAATGAAACGAATGAATGATGATGGGAATGTTGATGTTGATGTTGATTTCCTTTTCTTAATTTATTATTTGAGTATTTAAAAAATGTATATAAAGTAAAAACTGGACACTTCATTAGATGAATTCAACTTTACACGCTCGTTGTTATTTCTTATGTATGTAAACTTCTATTATGTTGTATATATATATACTAATATCTTAAAAATAAAAAATGGTGAACACTTAATCTTGTGATTCAACAACATCCTTAACAGATGGACAAGTACACATCAAATTCAAATCCCCAAATGTATCATCGACTCTACCAACAGTTGGCCAAGTTTTAAAATTTTTCAAATGAGGTAATGGGTAACCAGCTTGTTCCCTTGTGTAACCTCTTGATTTCCATTCATCTTCACTAGTTTCTAACAAATCTCTCAATGGGTGAGGAGCATTGTGTAGAATTGCCCCATCAGATTTACCCAATTCAACTTGTCTAATTTCCTCCCTAATTGCTAACATTGAATCAACGAATCTATTTAATTCATCCAAATTTTCACTTTCAGTTGGTTCAATCATCAAAGTACCAGGAATAGGGAAGGACATAGTTGGGGCATGGAACCCATAATCTTGTAATCTCTTAGCAACATCAAGTGCTTCAATCCCCACTGATTTGAAAGGTCTAATATCAATGATGAATTCATGAGCACAATGTTTGATGGTTTCTTCACCTTCAATGGCATCGTTTAAGAACATAACCTTATATTCATCCTTTAATCTAGTCATCATATAATTGGCATTTAAAATAGCAATAACTGAAGAAAATGGAATATTATTCCCACCCATTAATTTAATATAAGCATAGGAAATTGGTAAAATTGAAGAAGACCCAAATGGAGCTGAAGAAACTGGGGAAATACCATTAGCACTAATGTTAGTAGTTTCACCTAATGGATGTTTAGGTAAGAATTCGGCCAAATGTTCAACAACACAAATTGGACCAACCCCTGGACCACCACCACCATGAGGAATGGCAAAAGTTTTATGTAAATTCAAATGACAAACATCAGCACCTAAATCCCCAGGGGAAGTTAACCCAACTTGAGCATTCATATTAGCACCATCAAGGTAAACTTGACCACCAAATTCATGGACAGTCTTACAAGCTTCAATAATAGTTGGTTCAAATAACCCAAAAGTTGATGGGTATGTAATCATACAAGCAGCTAAAGTATCCTTGTATTTTTCAGCTTGTAATTTTAAATCTTTCAAATCTAATGACCCATTAGACAAACAATTAACAGGAACAACCTTGAAACCTGCCATAGCAGCTGATGCAGGATTAGTACCATGAGCAGAAACAGGAATCAGGACAATATTTCTCTCCTTTTGACCTAATTTAGTATGTAAATATTCCTTAATAACTGATAACCCAGTGTATTCACCTTGTGCACCAGAATTAGGCATTAAAGTAGTAGAGTGGAACCCAGTTATATCAGCCAAATCTTTTTCTAATTCTTCAATAAGTTGAAGGTACCCCTTTGCTTGGTCCCTTGGTGCGAATGGATGGATATTGGCAAATTCAGGCCAGCTAACAGGGATCATCTCAACAGTACCATTCAACTTCATAGTACAGGAACCTAATGGGATCATTGAATTGGCAAGTGAAACATCCTTGAGTTGCAGAGAATAAAGATATCTTAACATGGCTGTTTCTGAATGGTAAGTGTTGAAAACAGGGTTAGTTAAAATTTCATCCTCTCTTAACAATTCTTGAGGGAAAGTTGGTAAAACATCAGAGTCAATAGAAGTTTGTTCACCAGTGAACAATTCAATTAAATTGATAACATCCTGTTTATTAGTTGTTTCATCAAAGGATAATTGGATTTGATGGTCATTGACCTTGAATAAATTAACCCCATATTTTTCAACAGCCTTAGCGAGTAAAACATCAGCTGGTTCAGAAGTCTTAATGGATAAGGTATCAAACCAAGTATCATTGACCAATTCATTAGATGATGAAGAATTCTTAATAGCTTGAGCTAAAACAGTGGTGAACCCATAGATTCTATTGGCGATATTTTTCAAACCTTCAGGACCATGATAAACAGCGTAATTAGCAGCTATGTTAGCTAAGAGAGCTTGAGCAGTACAAATATTTGAAGTTGCCTTTTCTCTCTTGATATGTTGTTCTCTAGTTTGCAAGGCTAATCTCAAAGCATCATTACCTAATCTATCCTTAGTAACACCAATTAATCTACCTGGCATTTTTCTTTGGAATTTAGTAGAAACAGCAAAGAAGGCGGCATGAGGTCCACCGAACCCCATTGGGACCCCAAAACGTTGAGAAGACCCAAGGACAATATCAGCACCAAATTCCTTTGGAGGTGTAAGTAAAGTCAATGCAAGTAAATCAGAAGCAACAGAAAATAACCCCTTGTTAGCATGAACGAGATTACTAATTGATTTCAAATGTTCTAATGATGGGATTTGACCATTAGATTGTGGGTAAGAAACAAGAACCCCACAAATTGATTTAATGTTTGATTCTAAATAATTCAAACCTTCAGTACTGGATAAATCCTCAGAAACAAGTTGAATCCCCAGAGTGTTAGCTCTAGATTGTAAAACCCCAATGGTTTGTTCATGAGTGTTGGAATCGACAACGTAAGTTTTCTTCTTAGTCTTGGCATTGTGAAATGACATGATCATTGCTTCAGCAGCAGCAGTACCTTCATCAAGAAGGGAAGCATTTGCAATGTCCATTCCAGTTAAATCAGCAACAATAGTTTGATAATTCAGAAGTGATTCTAATCTCCCCTGGGAAACTTCAGCTTGGTATGGAGTATAAGAAGTGTACCAAGCAGGGTTTTCAAAGAGATTACGTTGGATAACAGGTGGAAGAATTGTCCCATAATACCCCTTACCAATGAAAGATTTGAGAACTTTGTTCTTTTGGGCAATAGTCTTTAATTGTTCAAGCATTTGAGTTTCAGAAAGGGAATCACCAATTGAAAGTTTTCTCTTAATAAGAACTTGAGGTGGGACAACACTTGAAATGAAGGAGTCCAAATCATTGGATCCGATTTGTTTAAGCATGCTAGTAACTTCAACTGGAGAAGGCCCCAAATGTCTTCTTGGAAAAGAGTCTAAATCATCCACTAATGTTTTTGGATAGAATGAATTAGCATATGCGGCAGATGACACGTTGGCCTTGTACCTGAATTGGTTAGCTGCTCTCTTGGTGAATCTCGAAAGCATTACCTTTATTAAGGGGGGAAAAGGTTGTTCATTCACAAACGGTGGGATCTGTGCTTGCTTTTAAGAGAGAGCGTGAATCTTTGACTTGACCCCATGACAGAGTCAAAAAAATGACTTGGACTTGTGACTTGGTTACTACTAGAAAACTGTTATGCGACGGATGCCCAGTTGTGTTGCGACTGCAAAAGTGTTGCCAATCGGTGACCATGCGCCACCATTGCAAGCATGCGACGCATCGCAGAGCATTTGTGGGGAATTTAGTGAAATTGACGTGTTGAATAGGGAAACAATACCGGACTCTGTGGCAGTTATTAGGGAGTCCCCTCCATTGTTTGTTTGGGGAGCCCATTGAGCACAAACGACATTGTCACTGGCTTGGATGAATCCTAATGGGGACCCAACGTTTCTTAAATCGATAAGCACGACTTGTGGGGAATAAGCCTGTACTAAGGAAATGAGATTGGGGTTTGTAGGACAAATCCCCATTCGTAGAAGGGGGGTTCTTTCACTTGTGTAGGGTTCATAAGCGATGGTCGATTGGGCCAAATTACGCAAGTCAAAGAGTCGCAGAGAACCGTCAGTGGAACAAGAGGCGAATAGCGAAGTGGAATCTGCTAAAAAGGCCACATCGAGTACACTGGCATCGTGGGCAATTAATCTAGTACGTGCAACGGGGTTTTGTCCAGCCAGATCCCATAAAGTACACGTTGTGTCAACCGAAGAAGTCAAAACCCACTGGGGGGCGCGTTTATTCCAATCCAAAGCCGTCATTGGAGGGGTCCCAGACCCTCCACCAGCAGAAACTTGACACAATTCCTGTAAACGTTCGTTGTAAACGCGGAGCTTGTCCGATGTAGTGGCAATGAGTTGCCCTTGCCATTTCACAGAAGTAATGGGGTAATCCACCGTATGTGTGAATACTGATCCGTTTTTCCCATTTAATATACTGAGATGTGTCGGCCCATGGTCAGAATACCCCCCCGTCGCAACATGCTCCCCATCAGGGGCAAAACACATTGCAAAAACTTCACTTTCCATTGTCTTTGACACAAAGTTGGGTAGTAATGTAAATAGTACACAAACATGAAAAATTACGTACTATAACGAACTACATCTCTTTCCCTAGTATGGAAACAGCCAAACACATTCGCTACCACAGTCGTTTTCTTTCCATTCTGCCCTCGCAGTACCAAACTGAGGACACAAATAAACTCGCCATTCTCTACTTCACACTCAGCTCGCTATTACTATTAAACCATCCATTGCTAAATCAGGACAGAATCAATCTCATCCATCTAGTCCATTCTTTTAAAGTGGAAACTCAAACTGAAATCAGTTTTGTCCCCACATACTCCCTTTTCCCTCATGGGAGCACATTGGCTAGCACATGTTTTGCCCTACAATGTTTATTAATGTTAGGTGATGACCTATCTAGTTTAAATACTGAAAAGATCACTGCATTCGTCAAATCTTGTCAACGCCCTGGTGGTTCCTTCAGTAACGTCCCCGATGAATCGGGGGATACTGATCTACGTTTCTGTATGCTTGCTATGACTATCCTCAAATTACTTAATGTTGATGTTGCATGTGTTGATGTTGAAAAACTAGTACAATACGTCACTTCCATGCAATGCTGGCAGGGTGGATTTGGAGCTAATGGGGAAGCACATGCCGGGCTCACCTTTTGTGCACTTGACACACTCAAACTCGCTGGTCACATTTCCGCTATTAATGATATGGACCGTTTGATAGAATTCCTAATAATGAGACAGGTTTCTTATTGTCAAGCAGAATTTGAAGGAAACATCTATGCAGACGATTTAGATATTGGTGGGTTTAATGGAAGGGTTAATAAATATGCTGATACATGTTATGTATTTTGGTGTTTTGCTAGTTTGTCACTTATAGAAATGACCCATTTAATTAACAAAGAAGCAGCAATTGAATTTCTAATTGAACACACCCAAAATAAAGTCCTCGGTGGGTTTAATAAGACAACTGACCCTGATGATACCCCTGACCCACTTCATTCGTTTTTAGGACTTGCCGCCTTGAGTTTGTTAAGTAAAGATAATGGGTTGTGTGATTTCAACCCAGAGTTGGCCATGCCTAAATTGAGATTAAGCGAGGAGAGAATACTAAGTGAATGAGCAAATAAAGGCAAATCAAATCAAAGTAGTGTAGTATAGTATATTAAAGTTAGTAGCATTCACAATTTATAAAATGTATCCAATCTATTTACAAGTTAACACTCGCTTTATATTATGCTCAGGTGTGTGTTAAAGTTTAACTAGCTCTTCATAAATCCCCCAAGCAATAGCCGCACTCCCTGCCTTTCTCAACAACCTCAACCCAACCCCATCAAAAAAACTCCCCCATCCAACTTTGGCCAATTCGCCTACTGTCACTGCAAAACTACTGTACCTCTTTGGGTCCAATTGCATCTGTGTTTTCACTGCGTCAAAGGGTGCCGTTACCCCCGTTGCTAATACAGAAGCAACAATAGCACTACTGGAATTAACTAATGCCGATTCACCTAAACTTAACTCCCCCCTTAAACTCACCAAATGCGGTAACGTAACCTTTAACTGTTCATAAAACAAAACGTATAACCCAGCATATGGTGCATCTCTCAAACATGTAGGCCCAACCCCAGTGAAAAACCCTCTCATACCCTCTATTTTATGAATACTAGTCACAGCCTCACGTAGTGATTTATACGCATAAGCCTGTGATTCAAATCGTGTCTTGACAACTGTGATAGGCATCGTCAAAACCCCAACGGTGGCACGAGCAAACGCCCCCGTTAACATGTTCCCTAGGGGGGACAGTTGTGGCAAGGCAGAAGACCTCCCATTAGGCCTATTAGTCTTGTTATCAATTGAATCACTTTGTGCCCAATATGCCCTCGTCCCATTCAACATGGCCAAGTAAAGAGCAGACCCCAATGATGTCCTCCAGGCCGAAGCACTAGTCCCACGCCAAAGCTCACCCCATGAATCCACTTTTTTAATAACCTGTAGTACACTCACGTGTTGGTGTTGAACACGCGTTTTCACCAGATCCAACGGCTGAAGTGCCACTGCAGATGCAAGCCCTCCAGTAAACCCTGCCAATAAATGCCTCTTCGTTTTTCGTTCACTCATTGATGATTAAGTCTTCAAAATGGGTGAAATATTTTATTCATATGAATCACTTGATAAAATTGAGATTCAATGTTTTACCTAAACTCAATGAGTATCTTTTCATACATAAATTAGTTAACTGATAAAGAATATTGATGAAAAAATCCTGATATGTTTATATGACATATGTAAGAAAATGTCTACTTAATAGCTAATCTTAATAAATACTATCTCTTATTTTCATCTTATAATAAAATTCTAACATTAACACTACGAAAAACGTTTCTCTCAAGCTACACTATTAGCAACTGATTCAACTAATTCTTCACTTTCACCTCTAACAGTCCATTTCATCATCATACCCTTACTACTGTTAGCAAATGCAACAGAAACACCAATCTTACATCCATCATTAATACCCTTACCAAACATCTTCAAAATGTGACCCTTACCATCACCTTTCACTATTTCACTACTTTCCAATGGTAACATACAAACCATGTTAACATATTTACAAATAACATCCTTAATTGAAACTTCAGCACCTAAATTATAAATACCAACTGATTCAAATGGTAATTGTTCAAAAGTTTCCTTAAAATTACCAATGAACATTGGTGAAATAAAATCAAATGGTGAAATTTCTAATTCATCAATTTGATATTCATCTGGGAATCCTTCTTCTTCTTCTCCTTCTTCCTTAGATTCGTACATTAATGTATTAATAATTTCAATTGGTTCATAAACACCAACATCACCCTGCCTCTTAAATGAAACATAAATATTACCCTTATGCATTGGCTCTAATCTTTCAATTGGTAATGTAAATTCTTCAATATATTCATCATTATCTAATTCCACACCAATTGTAACATTTTCTAAAATGATGCCTTCTAATGTATTTTCAACTTCATATTGAACAACTAAATGATCTTCAAAAATATGTTTAATACCCTTAACAATAAATTCAGTT
Organism: Saturnispora sanitii; assembly: GCA_030563185.1. Classification (NCBI taxonomy): domain Eukaryota; kingdom Fungi; phylum Ascomycota; class Pichiomycetes; order Pichiales; family Pichiaceae; genus Saturnispora; species Saturnispora sanitii. The sequence continues at coordinate 4,311 of JAKUBF010000050.1, read as the reverse complement.
TCACTTTCTGTTAATTGAATTGGTTTAGATGAATGTAATAATTCCCCATATTTCCCAATTTCCGGTAATGTCTTCAATTCCATCGAATATTCTTGTAATTTTAATGTATATTTAGTTAATTCAGAACCATTTTCAATAACAGATTCTTCTTCCTCTCCTACTTGTTTATTAATTTGATCTTCCTTACCTAAAAGTTTCTCCTTGTATTCAAGTTCTAAAAATTCTTCTTCTGTCATCTTTGGAATAGATTTAATATCAAATGGAATCTTAAAACTTTCCTTATCTGGATTGGTAACATATTCATTTAATTGTCTTTCTAAAACACCCAATGAATATTTCATCTTTGGTTGAATAAAATCTTTAGCTTCCGGTGATTTACTTTCAATTAATCTCAAACATAATGCTGCTCTATCTCTAACTTCATCATCTGAATCTTGTAAACTTCTCTTTAATAAGATCTTTATACTATTTGTCAATTCTAAATCTTTACTTAAGGCAAATTTAGAAAGTGAAATGACTGCTGATGATCTAATAAGAGAATTTTCTAAAACAACTCTATTGTAAATATGTCTAACGTATTCACTTGGATTTGATGCCTTCGGACCTTCATTACCTAATAAATGTAAAATTCTAACAGTCAATTCAGTATATTCACAGTCTTCAATGAAATCACACAAAATTTCTAATGTTTTTTCCCTTGCTTCTGGGATAAATTTAATAATATCAAACATTGAATCAACAATAGAATTTTTAAATGAAAATGATCCCTCATTTCTTAATGCTTCATCTAAAAATTTAATCATTGGTTTATATTTAGCTGGGAACTTTAATGATAACGTTCTAATAGCATCAATAACAATGACTTTGAAATCATCAGAAATCTTGCTCATAAAACCATCAATTGTTTTAATTAATCTATCAACATTTTCAGAATTACCTGTTTTTAAAAGTGTTGTAATACAATAAGTCGAAATTGATCTGGATGAATCAGTGATCAATTTCTCCAATTCAGCATTGCAAACTCTAACTAGACTACTATCTCTCATAGCAACTTTGTTTAAAATTCTAACTGCTGAAAATCTAGTGACTGATCTTGGTGCTGATAATAAGTTTTGTAATGTACCAATAGCAGCCATTTGTTGATCTACTGAAAATTTAGAATAATTATTCAAAACAACTTTACAAGCTTCAACAGAAACCATATCAGATTTATTATGGAACCAATTCTTAAAAGCTTGCCAAAGCATATCAACAATTCCATCTTCATCTTGAATTAATTTTTCAATAAATCTAATTAATTCAACAACTGCAATGGATGATTCTAATGTTCTTCTTTCAATTAATTGTTGAACTAATTTGATTAAAGACATCTTATCATGGTTTTTGAATTGATATAATAACCCTAAGGCATGATATTGATGCATATTGGTTGTACTTGGACCTCTTAAACAGTTCCCGTGTTGAGTGTATTCACTTTCTGGAATAAATTTATCGACAGAAATGGCCTCTTGTGTTTCATTGACCCATCTCTTAACAACATCCTTTGAATGTGGTAACAAATGATAAGATGAAACCAATGCTGCAGATGCAACAATTTGATCTGAATCAACAATGGAATTTTTGAATAATCTTTCGGCTGCGTGTATTGTACCAGAATCTAAAACTCTTGACAAAGTTCTTAATGCATTGGATTTGTAAACATTCGAATTACCCTGGATATCCTTCATAATTGACGCTGTAATCATCAATGTATCATCAGCCATTGGGGTTAATTCTTTAATTGCTAAATAAGACAATTGTCTTAAACTAACATCATCATTGTGGAAAAGTTTGGAAATAGAAAAGAACAAGTTTGTTGCCTCAACTTTTGGAAATACTTCACCACAATAAATCAATCTTAAAAGCTTGGACATTAATGAACGACATTTGATGGCTTTTACAGGTGACGCGTTAAATTGAGCAAGACACTCTTGATAAACAGCCATCTTGTCCGGTAACTTTCCCATGTCCATCTCCTCGTTCTTCTTGTAACTATGTGTTGACATATTACTGTACAAGTGATTGGAGAACACGTTGTTGTTTTTGATGCGTCGTGTTTTCCTCCAAAAAAAAATTGTAAAATTATGGATGGTCGTCCATCGATCCTCGCGATATGCTCAGCATTTACTATAAAAATAAAATGGATTCAACTTTCCCTCTTAACTATAAGATAAGTATATGATATATCTCCAATAAGCAAAATGTTATAGTATAATATTAGCTGAATTTATGGTATGCCTTTAGACTTAAATAGCATAAAATTATATACTAAAAAAATCAGAACCAAAAATTTTATATAAATACATTTTATACACAATTACAATTGCAATTTGTTCATTAAAGTCTTTAATGACTCCTGTGCGGCTGGGTCTTCCTGAAAGACAAGTTGAAATGTGTTATCCCTAAGCTCGTTTGGGAATTTTTGCTGTAAAAGTACCCGACCCTCATTGTAATCTGCTAATCTTAAATAGCACTTGATAATATGCCTTAATAATCGTGAACTGGATTGTGTCTTGGCTAATTGATCAATCATAGTAGTCAAAACTTTGAAAACTGCTTCAAACCTTTCAAACGTTTGACAAATGTACAAAAACCCCTGGTCATCCATTAAAATTTTTTGAACAATAAATATAGCAACCGTTTTGTTCAATTCACTCGACATTTCCATAATTTTAAGACATAATGGAATGATTTCAGTTGAAAGAAGAAAATGGATAACCTCTGGTGAATCATTCTTTACCAATGCACCAATAACACCTAATGATGTTAACCTTAAATATTCAAATGGTTTTTGATTAGAATTAGTATTCAAAAATGGATAAAGGAACAATGGAATGTGCGCATGTAAAAAGGCATTCCTAGTATCTGGGTGCGATGCAACACATTGTAATAATGCCAAAGCATTGCAAACTCTATTAGAATCTGTGTTGTTTAATGTTGGTGGAGAAAGCAATGGATAAACAGATATAATTTCAGATAATAAACATGTCATAACCCCAAAAGAATTCCAAATCACTAACGCTAAATTGTCATACATCTCTCTTTTTTTACCCAACTCCATTAACGCTTGCTCCTTGTTTGTACCATAAACAAATTCGTTAATTAAGGTATACACCAATTGGTCGTTAATAGCTGAAGTACCTTGCCCTTGTACTGTTTGTGGTACTTGTTGAGCATCCTTTGCTTGTTGCTGCTGCTGTTGCTGTTGTTGTTGCTGTTGTTGTTGTTGGAGTTGCTGCATTAAAAATGCTGCGTTGGTAGGTGGCCCTTGTTGAGCGTTGAAATGCTGCTGCTGCTGCTGCTGCTGCTGTTGTTGTTGTTGTTGTTGTTGTTGTTGGTTCATTTGATTCTGAAGCATAAAAAGATCATTGAACTGTGCCCTGTTTGGCGCTGGGTTGGTATTGGCGCTGGCGTTGGAATTAAACATGGTTAGACAGGTTCGGTATTATGTTGTTGTTGTTGAAGAAATATTTTTTTTTCAATAAATTTCACTTTTCTTCTGACGTTGCTTATATTATGATGATCACCTGGACAGTTTATTCCTATATATCCTTGACTGGGTGGGCTTAATAAACATGTAGCTTGATTGATTGTTTCAATGATTGCTCTTCTGTCGCTTTTAATACTTAGAAAACTGGATTAGATTATCAGATATGTTCAATGTAAACCTTTTGTTTCATATATCTATCATTCAACAATCTTGTGTAAAACAGCAACGTCAAAGGACAATAAAAAATTGGCTGTATATGTCATTTTAAACATACCTTCACAATATGTAATTGTGACAATATTCTATTGTATGAAAAATTGAAGGAAGTGGGGTTCGAACCCACGCGGGAGTAATCCCAGTAGATCTTAAGTCTACCGCCTTAGACCACTCGGCCATCCCTCCAATTGTTGAATTGAAAGGAATTAAACTAGATTTGATGGAGCGTGCTAGAGCCGTCACGTGATCTAGGAGTCTCAAGAGGATAATAAAAAAAATGCCTCCGAATAGTCTAACTACAGGACTCCACACGGAGCATCAAATCGTTACCAACAATTTTGAACCACCCTCTCGGAGAACTCGTTCGCGGAGTTCAATTCCGGTCGAAACTGACCAAGTTTCAACAAATTTTGAAATCACGTCCCCAGGGGCTGTTTCGTCCATTATTTCGGGTCCTACGACAGAGTCTATTGACTCTGAGGTGACCCAATTACTTGATTTTACGCAAGACTTACATACAATTAAAAAACAAAAAAAAAAATACCACAAACACTGAAGATATTGAC
>JAKUBF010000049.1:0-27878 GCA_030563185.1 Saturnispora sanitii | reverse complement strand
AAATTTTCTAGACTTATTACAAGAACATCATCCAGCGAATCTGTTAAATCCAATGGATCCAAATTCAGTTTAAGAAAAGTGTTTAGAAGAAGATCAAGTGAGAGTTCGGAAACTTCAATATCATCCATTGATTCACTCTTTGAACCAGTTTATTACCCACCATTCCCAGTTGTTATTGCATCTGAAGCACATTTATCACAAGTTACTGTTGTTGAAGATGATGAAGAAGAGCACCAAGAGGACGAGGGATTTGACACTGATGATTTATCCAGTATTGATTCAATGTTCGATTCATATAGTTCGATGAGCGAGCCTCATTTTAAGAAATATTATAATGGGAATGAACAGGAAGAAGGTTCTTCTTCTTACAAGACAGTTATCCATCAGGGGAGAAATTTCACTAAAGATTGGGAAATGAGATACGATACAATTCTTTGTCAATTTTATTATGTTAATAAATTAGACCATAGTATTCAATTTGATTCACCAAGTGAAGTTTTACAATTTTAAATAATTATACCCTCACGTCATTTATTTATTTTATTTTCTTTTCTTTTGTATTATAGTTTGGGTGGTAGTATCCCATTAAATGCATTTATAGTATATCTAATTTATTATTTTTTTTTTTTCATGAGCACAAGTCGGAAATAACAGAACGAACTTGAAATTAAAAATTTTTCGGATATAGTGTCTGATGGCCCTGTCGGTCCGGGGTTTTGATTCATTGTAAACTACAAACTCAAAGTTAACATATCCGAAAATCTGTGTTATAATCCGAGTCAAGTATGCTAAATCCGATTGATATTTAATATTTTTTTTTTTTTATAAAAAAAGAGTCCTTAACCTTACAAATACAAATACAAATATATATAAACCACCAATTAATTAACATATTACCCATTAATGCAATTCCTCACAAGCATTTCTTAACCAAAACAAAGCTCTATCATCCTTTAATTTTTCCAAAATAGGTGTAGTTTGAACAAGTACTCTTTTATGAAAATCATTAATCCAATCAATTTGTTCCTTATCTAATAAACTTGTATCTATTAATCCCCTTTCAAAAGGAACGACACTTAAATATTCAAATTTAAGTTGTTGATCATCACTATCACTTGCATTAATTACTGAAATATCACTTTCAATTCTAATACCGAATTCATTATTAAAATAAACCCCTGGTTCATCACTTAAGAAATTTCCCCTTTCTAAAGGTTTATAATTATAATTAGTTTTACTTGGAGATAAACCACATGGACCTGAATGAACACCAATATAATTATCAATTCCATGACCTGTGCCATGACCATAATCCCAACCATTTTCTAATAATGGTTTCCTTGCTAATGAATCAATCCAATAAGATGATGTACCTTTTTTAAATTTTAACATTGCGACATTTAAATGACCTTTTAAAACTAATGTATAAGCTTTAATTTGTTTTTCATTTGGACAATCACCTAGAAAAATTGTACGTGTTATATCAGTTGTACCATTTAAATATTGACCACCTGAATCAAAAAGTAAAATATTATTAAAATCAATTAAGGAAAAATCATCCTTACTTGGTTCATAATGAACAATTGCTGAATTTGAACCTGATCCTGCAATTGTTGAAAATGAAAGTCCTTTAAAATTAGGCATTTGTTTTCTATATTTTAATGATTTATTAGCAACATCCCATTCAGTTAATTTTAATTTTGAATCTTTAGATTTAATCCATGCAAATGTCCTAATTATTGCAATTGAATCATTTAATTGTGCAATTTTATTATTTTCTTCTTCAATTGAATTTTTAATCCCTTTTAATTCTTGAACTATTGATCTAAATTTAATATCAAATGAATTAATTGGGATTGAATTATAAATTGAATAATTAGCATTTGAATCAAGTGTTATTTTTAATGTTTTAGATGGTCCATTAATTGCAGGTAAATAATCCCAAATTTGATCATATGATAAAATTTCTAAATTTTTAATTTCATCATAAAGATAATTTTTAATTTTATCATTTAATTTTGATTTATTAATGAATAATAAAATCTTTTCATTAGTTATAATTAAATAACTGAAAAAAATAGGTGTAAATAAAACATCATCACCTCTTAAATTTAAAACCCATGCAATTGAATCAAGCATACTAATAATATAACAAAATGATTTTTCCTTATTCATTTCAAATTTAATTTGTTCAATTTTATCTTTAGTTGATTTACCTGAATATTTAAAATCATAAATTTCCAAAATTGTTTGTCTTGGTAAAATTATATCATTATTAATTTTCTTTAATTTATCAATTAAATTATCATCTAAATCAATAATAAATTTTAAATTTGAAAAATGGATTTTTTGTGATAATGATTTACCTAAATTTGTTGAAATTAATTTTGGATCAAGTGCAATTGTACCTAAATATTTTAATTCTGTTTTTTCATAAGCTGTTTGATTTAAAGTCCATTCAATCCAATCATCTTTCCCCTGTTTTAAAAGAATCCAATTATCATCTAATTGAATTTCAGCTTGAATGAAATATCTTGAATCTGTGAAAAGTGCAGCTGAAGTTTGTGTAACAATAGCTACACCTGCAGATCCTGTAAATCCTGAAATATATTCTCTTCTTTGATCTTGAATTGCAGTATATTCAGATTGATGTTGATCTTCAGATGGAATAATATAAGTTGAAACATTATTAGATTTCATGATTTTTCTTAAAGTAGTTAAACGTTGAGTTGAAATGAACTTTTTTGATTTCACATTAACTTTACCATTAGCATCAATGTTATTATTATCGTCATCATGATATTTTTCAAAAATGTTGTCATTATCATTATTCAGGATGAATTTTTCAATGTCCATTTCAGAAGCCCAAGAAGATGTTGGGTTAAGGCAGATAAGAGATTTAAGTGTAGAAAGACAAGAAGTTTGATAATCTGGGGATTCTAACAGTTTAAGCCTTTGATAAGGAACCATTTGAATTTAAATGATGTTTTTTTGATTAGAAAGAAGAAAAAAGTTGCGATAATGAAACGGAAATGGAGTCATGCGGAAAAATTATTTTAAAAGCCATAAAATCAAAATCAGAAAAAAAAATAATCATGATGATTCAATTTCAATTCAAAATGACTGAATGAATTTATTAAAGGATAAATTATAAAAATGAGGGAATAAAAAGAGATAGAGAATAACAGCTATTAGAAGAAGAAGAAGATGAATAAAACAAACAAAAAAATTATGGGTGGTTATACTATTTCTGATTCTACTTTATCGTTGTGTATAACATGTTGATTTTCATCAGCGGATGAATTATTGTGATTTTGATCATATTCATATGATGAATGATTAGGTGTATGATCATTACTGAAACCATTAATATCCAAAAATGATCTTCTAACTTCAACATAATCATAAGCGAATTCCCCAATTTCATATTCATCTAAACCACCTTCTTCAGCTAATTCTGTACATCTTATATTCATGAATGGAATTTTATCAGTTAAATAACAAAGAATTGCAGTTATAGTAACTGAATAACCAATAACTGCAAAAATATAAGCAATTTGAATATACATTTGTTTCCAATTTTGATTATACCAACCACCATCATGTTCAGTTATACCATCATAACCAATTATATAATTTGCAGCAAAAAGTCCATTAAAAAATAAACCTAAAACACCAGCAATACCGTGCTCTGCTAAAACATCTAAACAATCATCAACTTGTAATAAAATTTTTAATTCAGTTGCATAATTACAAATACAACCTGATAAAATTCCTAAAATAACAGAAGCCCATAATGGGATACAACCAGATGAAGGAGTTGCAGCAACTAAACCTGAAATTATACCAGAACAAAGACCAACCATTGACCAATGATTTGTTCTTAAATAATCTAAACTTACCCAAGTTATCCCACCGAAAACTGCACAAATATTTGAATTCATAATTGCATAAACAGATCTTAAACTTGGTGATAAAGTTGTTAAACCATTAAAACCTAACCAACCAAACCAAAGTAATGAAGTACCAACAGTTACTAATGAAACATTATGAGGTCTAAAATTAACCATTAAATGTTGTTTTCTTGGACCTAAAAAATAAGAAATGACAAATCCAGAAAACCCAGATAAAATTTCAACTGGACCACCACCTGCATAATCTAAAACCCCCCATTTATAAGCCCAACCATTTGAATTCCAAACCCAACAAGTAACTGGACAATAAACTAATGTAAGCCAACAAAAAGTAAATGGAATGAATGGTAAAATTCTACCTCTTTCAGCAATAGCACCAATCATAATACAAGCAGTAACAGCAGCGAACATACCTTGAAAATTAGCGAAAGCCATTTCAGGGAATCCTGATGAATTAGCAGTAACACCCATTGAATCATTCATTTTTAAATAAAATGCATTTCTTAAATTACCAATGAATTTATTAGTTGCAGAAGTTGAAAATGCAAGTGAATAACCCCAAATATACCATTGAAAAATTGTTATTGATAATATTAAAAAAACTGAAAATATCATATGAAGAGCAGATTTTCTTCTAGCTAAACCTGAATAAAGATATGCTAAACCGAAACACATGAATAATACTAAACAAGTCCCTACAATAAGGGAAATAACAGCTGCACTATCAAATTGAACTGTCCAAACTTGCCCTGCCATTATAATTGAACACTAATGAAAAACAAATGTGTGAAAGAAAATAGAATGAATTCTATTTGCAACTAACTAACAGAATGTAAATTTTCAAAAAAAATTTCTAAAAAGGGTTCTAAGCGCCCGATGTGTCATACTGCGGATAAGTTATAATTAGGGTTATAAAGGTGGTATTTAAATGTTAAAAAATCAAATATGTAGAGGGAGTTCAAAGGAATATAATGATCTAAAAATCAACTCGATATCACCAATATTCCATCCAATAGAGGCATCCGATGAGGTCATCTTGATTGACGCGATGAGATGCGCTTATCGTTAAAAAATCATTTGTCAAAAAAATCGAAAGGCATTGCCGCCGAAAAAAAGAAACGGGAGCCTCTTGGCACACGTGACTATCACGTGGTATTACATAAGCAGGTGTCATATCACGTGACGCGTTTTTTTTTTTTTTTTTTTCGTGCATGTGAAAATTGTGTTGTTTTCCTTTTTGTTGGGGGGGGGGAAAATTGTGGCGATGGCGATGATCACTTGTTTCTCTTGTAATTTAAATTAAATTAAACACTTATAATAATCAACATGGCCACCATTGCATTCTCCGATATTGCCAAGCAATCTAACGACATCACTTCTAAGGATTTCTTCCATTCTGCGCCAGTTGCCCTTGATGTTAAGACTGTTGCACCAAATGGTGTTACTTTCACTGCTAAGGGTAAATCTGACAACAAGCAAACTGTTTCTGCTTCCCTTGAATCTAAATTCGCTGATAAAGCAACTGGGATTACTTTAACTCAAGGTTGGGCTACTAACAATGCTCTTTCAACTAAATTGGAATTAGCTAATGCCCTTGCCCCAGGTTTAAAAACTGAACTTGTTTCAAATGTTGTTCCAGGTACTTCTAAATCTGTTAAACTTAACAATTATTATACTTATGATGCTTTAAATGTTAGAGCTTTCGTTGATGTTTTCAAGGGTCCAACTTTCAATGGTGATTTCACTTTTGGTAAAGATGGGTTCACTACTGGTGCTTCTATTTCTTATGATATTAAAGCTGCTTCTTTAACTGGTTATTCTGCTGGTATTGGTTACAAGAAGGATTCTTATGCTCTTTCTTTAATTGCTGCTAACAACCTTTCTGTTTTCACTGCTGGTTACTACCATAAAGTTTCCCCAGTTTTAGAAGTTGGTGCTAAATCAACTTATGATGTTAAATCCACTTCATCTGCTTCCCCAGTTGCAATTGAATTTGCTTCTAAATATGCTTTAGATTCTTCTGCTTTTGTTAAGGCTAAGGTTGCCGATTCTGGTGTTTTAACTTTAGCTTACCAACAAGCTTTAGCTCCAGGTGTTAAGTTAGGTTTAGGTGCCGCTGTTGACACTCTTAAGTTGAACGAATCTGCTCACAAGTTAGGTTTATCCCTTTCATTCTCTGCTTAAATGATATAGTAGTAGTTAAATTTTTTATTTATATTTATTTATTTATTTATTTATTATTTTAGATTGATTGATTAATAACAAGGTATTATTATTATTATTATATATATATATACATTACTATCGCGTCGTCGTTATTGCAGTACAAAATTGTGGTACTTTTAATAAATTGAATTTTAATTTTGGTTGAAACATTTCAATGAATTCTAAATCATATTCACCCTTTTCCCTTGTAAATTTAAAATATTCATCATAAACACCAGTTAATGACCAATTTTGTAAAACTTTTCTAATTAATCCAATTACAACACCAACTCTATGTTTACCCTTATTTGAATGAATTAATAATGGATAATTATCCTTATTTAAAATAATACTTAAAATTAAATTTAATTTACTTTGAATTTCTTCACTATTAATATCTTTAAAATCATTAATTAATGGGACATAAACTAATTGAATTTTTTCTTTTTGAAGCCAATTATAATAATCTTCATTATCAGTTTTATCACCAATATAAATAACTGTTTTAAGTTTTAATTTTGTTAAAAATTCATAATTCATTGGAATAGGATGTCCAGAACGGAAAAGTCCATCTCCTACCATTGAAAAATTTAATGGTGGGTATTGTAATTCGTTATTCATTGAGTGTAAGTGTGTGTGTTGATTTGATTTAATAGAGTTTTTTTTTAGTTTATACACTATTTATTTTTTTTTTCTCCAATTGTTGTCAAATAGCCCATATTTTTTTTTTCTTCTTCTTCTCTTCACATTGATTTCTATTCATTTCATCACATTCGTGTGTGTGTACAACCCCCTAGTGATACAATTTATAAAAAACACTAAAGATGATGAACAACACTTGTTTATCATGGGTTATGTTATACATGTTTTTCCTTTTTCAAAAGGTTAACTCTTGGAAAATGCCATGGGATGCGAATCATATTTATAAACAAAATCAAAAAGTTGATTTATTAGTTAATTATGCACATTCAGAATCGAAACCTGAGAATCAAATTGCTTATTATAAATTACCATTTATTTGTCCTGCAAGTGATAAATCAAAACCTGTTCATTTATCATTATCAGAAATTTTAAATGGTGATAGATTTTGGCAATCTGATTATTTATTAAATTTTGAAATTGATAAACCATGTGCTAGAATTTGTGATAGGATTATTACACGTAATACTGCAAAAACTTTAATTAATTTAATTAAGGATGATTATATGATTGAATGGGCAATTGATGGAATTCCTGGTGCAACAACATTAATTGATGATGATGAAAATGGTAAACCTAAAAAATTTTATGTTAAAGGTTTCCCAATTGGTTTTATTGAAGATGGTATTCCTTATTTACATAATCATGTTATGATGGTAATTAGATGGCATAAAGAATTCGATGATCCAAATAAAAAGACAATTGTTGGATTTGAAATTTATCCAAAATCAGTTGTTGATTTTCATTGCCCTGGTGCAAGTAGGAATCATCAAAGGTATAAAATTGATTTAGATCAAGATAAATTATTAATTCCATATACTTATTCAGTTTATTGGAGAGAGGATAAAGATATTAATTTTAATTCAAGATGGAAATTATACATTGATCCGAATTCTTCAAATGATAATAAAATGCATTGGATTGCAATTGTTAATTCAATTGTTTTAATTTCATTACTTTCAATGTTTGCTGCTTTTATTATTTTAAGAACAATTTATTCAAATAAGATAACTGATGCTTCTGATAATGATGATGATGATGATGTTTGGAAAAAAGTTTCAACTAGTGATTTATTCATTCAACCAAAATATTTAACATTATTATGTATACTTACAGGATCAGGTGTTCAAATTATTTTTACAATTATTGGAGCAGCAGTTATGTTATTATTTGGTTTAAATTCAATTGATACAACAATTTTAACATCATTAGTTATTTTATTTACAATTGCAGGATTTTTTTCAGGTTTTTCAGCAGTTCAACAATATAAAACATTTTCAAGTAATGGTATTTCAATTAAAAAATCAATTATTTTATCAACATTTTCAGCAACAATTATTATAATGTTAGCACTTTTAGCAACAGTTATTCCAAATTTATTCGTTTATGATACAAATTCACCAAGATTTTTTAAATTTGGTTCATTAGTTTTAATGTTTTTAATTTATATTATTTTACAAATCCCAATTTCAATTATTGGTGGATTAATTTCATTAAAATTTGATTATTTTAAATTAATTATTGGATCAAATAATTTACCAAAATTTCAAGAACAAAAACAAGGGTATTATAAATCAACAAGGACATTAACAATGATGAAACAACCAATTTATAATAGGTATCCATTTAATTTTTTAATTTTTGGTATTTTCCCATTTTCAATTACATTCATTGAATTAGTTTTCCTTTATAAATCAATTTTTGTTAATATGATTTCATCGAATTATCTTTATGGATTTATCTTTTTTTCAGCAATTTTATTATTAATTATTCAAATTGAAAATGGGATTATTTCAACATATTTAAGATTAAATAATAATGATTCTAATAATTGGATTTGGAAATCATTAATAATTTCAACAATTTCAATTTTAATTTATTTAGAATCATATTCAATTTATTATTTATTTTTTAAAATGAAAATGATTGATTTAGGTTCACCATTATTATTCATTGTTTATTCAACAATTTTTAATTGTTTAATTTCAATTGCTTGTGGTGCAATTGGTGTTTGGAGTTCAACAATTTTCGTTTTTAAATTATATTGTCAACATAAAAAGGATTAAAATTTATATATCTAATTATATTTATATCTATTTATTTATTTATTTATGTAGGAATAATAATAATAATAATTTATACATTATAATTCTTTTAACGTGATGATTTATAAATTGGTTTCATTATAAAATAAATTTGTTGTTCATTATTATTTGGTTTTTTATTAATTGGTTTAAATTCATCATCTCTTAATTCATAAGGTTTTGCCTTATTTGATAATTGTTTATAATCATCGAATAATTCATTTAATCGTGATTGAAAAAAACGTTCTCTTCTTTGATGTGAGTGTGTATGAGAATTTGAAACTGAAAATTGTGAAATTGGTGATGATGATGTGGTGGTAGTGGTAGTGTTTGTTTGTGTATTCATAGGCATGTATTGCTTCCTATAAGTGTTGGTTTTGCTCATATTTGTATGGTGTGTGTGTAGCTGTATGGAGTATGAGTATGAGTGAGGAAAAAATCAAAAAAAATGAAACTGAAATTGAAATTAACCGTTTGATTTGAAATCTTGATTTAATTGCAATGTATAGATCGTGTATGATTAAAATGAATACTAATACTATTACTAATACTACTATTATGAATTATAATATTAACTATCTAATCTAGTTAATTCTAGTTAAACAACTAATTTATGAATCGATCGCTATTTGTGTTCATCGCGAAAAAAAAAAGTTAAATAAATTCCCACTTTTTATTCTCTTATCTATTATCTACTATTCTTATTATTACAATTATTGGTATGTGTATTAGACCAACTCACACTTACGATCCTAATTTAATGAACATCACGAAAATTGTCCAATTTGAACCAATGGTTTACGATAGTAAATTAGATTTAGAAAACTTGAATCAATATGAACCAAAACAATATAAAATTGAAAATGTTTATAAATTAACAACTACTAATAAATTAACAAAGAGACAATTGAATATACTTTCATTAGCTTTTATGATTGTAATTTTATCATTTTATACATTTATAAAATATTAAAAGATTATATACATATTGTATACTTATAATTATTTTAAATACTTAACATGATGTTCAACATGTTGTTTAATAAAAGTTGAAATAAAATAATAACTATGATCATAATTTTCAACTAAATTTAAATTAATTTTACCTTGTAAATTAGTACCTAATGATTCATCAATTAAATCTTGAGGGTTTAATTGATTTTTTAAAAATGGATCACTTGTACCAACATGAATTAAAATTTCATTTTTAGCTTTAGTTTCCTTAATTAATACACATGGATCATAATTTAACCATTCATCTTGAGTTAGCAAATACCCATTAAAAGCTTTTTGACCCCATGGGACAATTGATGGATGACAAATTGGTGAAAAAGCAGAACATGATTTAAAAATTGTTGGATTTTTCATATAAAACATTAATGAACCAAATCCACCCATTGAATGACCTAAAATACCAACATTTTTTAAATTTAAACCTTTAAATTCATTTAATAATAAAGAAAATAAATCATTTAAAATATAATCATACATTTTATATTTTCCCTTATATGGTTCCTTTGTTGAATTAAGATAAAATCCTGCACCTGAACCAAAATCCCAATCTTTATCTTCATCTTTAATACCTAAATTACGTGGTGATGTATCTGGTAAAACAATTGCCAAACCAAATTCTTGTGCATATTGAAAAATATTGGATTTTTCACTTGCATTATTTGGTGTACATGTTAAACCTGAAAGGTATAAAAGCCATGGTAATTTTGCTTGTTCATTTTCATTATATGAACTTGGTAAGAAAATATTTAAATCCATTTGTGTTTCCATTGATTTGGAAAAATGAGTAATTTTATAAAGTTTACCACCTTGAGTTGTAATAATTGAATTAATTTGCATTTAAAGAGGGATAAAGAGTGTGTTAATTGGGTAATTAAGTAATTAATTAATTAATTTTTTCTTTGTCACCTTATTAATTAATTAATTAATTAATTTATTTATCTATTATATCTACGCCCATGTTCGCATTACGTAGAACTAGATTAGCTTTAGGTGCATTAACTATAGCTGGGTTATCAGCAGCTAATGTTACTCACAATCATATCCAATTAGAACAACAACAAAATGCTAATAATATCCATATTAAAGAAAATGTTGATCCATTACCAAATATTATTAATAAAGATAATAATAAATGGGATTTATTAGGTTTCGGTGTTCGTTATGTTTCATTTTTAAAATTTAAAGTTTATTTATTAGGTGTTTATATTAATGAGGAAGATAAATCATTATTAAAAAGTGTATTTAATAGTAAATACCTTGAATCATTTTATGAACAACCAGCTACAACAACTAGTTCACACAAGGACAATTTAAAAAATGCATTAAATGATCCAATGATGAGTGATTTATTAATGCAAAATGGGATTAATTCAGGTGTTAGATTTTTAGCTAGGATTTGTGCATTACGTAACACTGATTTAGGTCATTTAAGAGATGGATTTATTAGGACAATTATTAATTCACCTGAATTTAAATCAATTAAACAAAATGATGATCAAGATCAACATTTAAGATTAAAAGCAGGTTTAGATGAATTAAGAGATGTTTTTAATTCATTTAAAATTAATGCAAAGAAAAATAGTAATTTATATTTAGAATTGAATAAACTGGGGGAATTAGATATAACTTTAGAAGTTTTTAATGGTGAAAAACATTTAAAATTGAAAAAATTAGGTACTGTTAAAGAACCTTTAGTTGGTCAAGTTTTATTCACTTGTTATATTGGTGGTAATAAACCACTTGTTAAAAATGTTCATGAAAGTGCAGTTGATTCTATTTTGGAATTTTTCTAAGCGGAGCATGCGGAGTGAAGCTAAGCGAAGTGAAGCGGTTAGTAGTATTTAATTGACTAAACTTGTATATATCTATGTATATATTTAAATAACTAATTGAAACACCCTGTGCTGAGCGAATTTTCATTTTTTTTTTTTTTTTTTTTCAACAAAATGGGAAAAAACAAACAGTTTTATTTATTTACTTACTTATTTACTTACTTACTTACTATATAAAAGCCTCTGTGTTAGTGTAATGCCAATTGAAAACGGATGGTTTCATGAAAGATCAGAAGAAGATTTCCCAGGACAATCATTTTCATTAAAAATTGAAGAAATTTTACATGAATCAAAAACAGAATTTCAAGATATTTTAATTTTTAAAAGTTGTAATTTTGGGAATGTTTTAGTTTTAGATGGGATAATTCAATGTACTGAAAGGGATGAATTTGCATATCAAGAAATGATGGCACATTTACCATTATATTCACATAAAAATCCAGAAAATGTTTTAATTATTGGTGGAGGTGATGGAGGAGTTTTACGTGAAGTTGTTAAACATCCAAAAGTTAAATTTGTTACATTAGTTGAAATTGATGAAACTGTTATTAATTTAAGTAAAAAATATTTAAAGGGTATGTCAATTGGATTCGAAAATGAAAAATCAAAATTAATTATTCAAGATGGTTTTAAATATTTAAAAGAACATATTGGTGAATTCGATGTTATTATAACAGATTCAAGTGATCCTGATGGACCAGCTGAAGCATTTTTCCAATCTAATTATTTTAAATTATTAAATAATTCATTAAAAAATAATGATGGTATTATAATTTCAATGGCAAGTGAAAATATTTGGTTAAATATTGATAAACTTTATAAATTACGTCAAGAAGCATTATTATCATTCCCAATTGTTAATATAAGTTTATGTATGATTCCAAGTTATACATCTGGTCAAATTGCTTTATTAGTTGCAAGTAAAAATGAGAAGGGTGATATTAAAATGCCAAATAGGGAAATAGATTTACGCTTGAAATATTATAATGAAGAAATTCACCAGGCAAGTTTTGTCTTACCACAATGGGCTAAGGATATTATTTATAAGTAGTAAATAACGTTTTAGTTTTAGTTTTAACCAAAGATTGAATCCATTGTAGACTTTGAAGACTTTTTCTTGGCATTCTTGGCACTTTGTTTATGTTTATGTTTATTTTTTTGTGTCATCATCAATTTGGTAGTAGTGAGTGGCTTTAGCGTTGTTGGCTTTATTTGGACGTTGTTGTTGTTGTTGAGTTGGATCATGTCAGGGTCCTCCCCGGATTCCATTATTAACAACGGTTGCAATTGCGATCTTATACTAGCTAAGCAACCAATTAAAGCCAAGGCTAAAGTTGGGAATTGTGCCTGAGCTAAAAGTGTATGAATAGCCCATTGGGCCGGTGGTAATACGGTGCTGAGCATTTTCTTTATGAGTCGATTCCGTGTGTTATTGTTGTAATTTTTGGTCTCTAATAGGAGAATTTTCCTTAATAAAGCGTGGACGTGTCTAATTTGTGGCCACCATACTTGACTGTTAAACTGATTGGTGTTTCTGTGTAATAGCAGATGGAGAATACGGAATTCGTTTTCCAACTTCAGTGTGTTTAATTGCATTTGAATTTGAATTACTAAGAAAAAAACTGTTCAAGTTAAATTGTTTGTTTGTGTTTACATTTTTATTTTTACTTTTCGCGCGCGCTGCGCTGCGCATTAAAAAAAAAAAGCTATAAAAGCATAGCAATTCCCCCATACTTTGATAGCTTTTATTAGCAGCTTCTCTCTTTACTTACATTCTCACTTATTACTTTATAATGCAATTCATCACTCTCGTTTCTATTTTTACTGCTGCTGTTCTTGCTGAAGAAGCCGTTGTCACTCAAATCGGTGATGGTCAAATCCAAGTCCCAGTTGAACCTACTACCACTGCTACCCCAGTTGCTCCAAAGCCATCTAAGCCAGTTGAATCAACTACTACTACCCCAGCTGTCCCAACTTCTGAAGAATTCGAAAACGGTGCTAACAAGGCCGTTATTGGTTCCGCTGCTTTAGCCGCTGCTGCCATCGCTTTAGTTATTTGATTCCCCTTTCTCTATAATGTAATATAACGTATATATAGAATATCTAATATATATATATAATAATTGATTATTAAAATTGTACAAACATAGTGGCTATAGTTGTAGTTAAACACACATGTACGTTCTGGCACCGCCTTGTAAATTGTTTTAAAAAAAAGTTATATACAACCTTTTCATTTACTCTTCTTAATAACAATAACATGACATTTTTATACTCCCAAAATGTGTCATCTTCATTAACTCTATGTATGGATTCACTAGATACATTACAACAACATATAACATCCAATACAGACCCACAACTACAATCAATTAAATCTTCACTTATATTAGACAATGTTAATTTAATTAAATCAAAAAAGAGTTTTAAAAATTCAATTAATTCCAAGAATCAAATATTGAATAATAAAATTCGGAATACCACATCTTCTAACCCATTAATTTTTAAAAATCAATCTCAATATGAATTAAATCAATTAATTAATAATAAAATTAATATAAATTTAATTCAATTAGAATTTAATAATAATTTACAAAATTTAAATAAATCAAATATTATACCAAAAGATTTACTTGAACCATTAGATACAACAACTCAAATTAATCATCAAAATTTATTAAATGATTTATCAAATAATATTAAATTAGATAAAAAGGTAAAATTTAAATTAATTCAATTAGATAATGATTATATGGGGAAATTAAAAAGGTTAAATGATTTAAATAATAAATATCTAAATGAATTGAATAATGTTAATAGTTTTATTAAATCAATTGGGGAATTCAATGACAATTTATTAGATAAAATTGATTTAGAAATTAAAGGTCAACAAGAAGAGGAAGAAGAACCTGCTGAATTGGCTCAATTAGAAGATTTAGATGTGGATTTACAACAAGATCAAGAGCAGGAGCAACTCGAGGAAAATTCAGATGACAATATAGCCGCCAACAGTGAAGAAGAAGAAGAAGAAGAAGAAGAATCATTTGATGAAAATGAAGACACTCCAGACGCATCTAATGAACAAACCCCTACAGCTACCGCTGCTGATGAAGACTCTAATCAAAGATCTCGTTCACCATCTTTACAAATAGAAGAACTATAACTATAACTATAACTATAACTATATCTTTTGTAGGAAGTTCGCGATTTTCCCCATTTAATTTTTAATTTTTAATTTTTAATTTTTAATTTTTTGTTGTTGTCGATTAATTATATATTAGCTAATTTATATCTTTTACACTTATTATTATGTCCAACTTACTAGTTTCATTACCAAAATCTGTTGGGCCTTTAAAATCATATTTGGAATCTCTTAATAATGGTCATATTAATATTTCATACCATGATTACCCAAATTTTAAAATTGGTACTTTAGATTCACTTATTGTCCAAATTGAACAATTATCAAAATTAGATTCTCAATTTAATCAAATGTTAATTAAATTACAAGATTATAAATCTCAATTAGGTTTACCTTTAGAAACAATTAATCAAATTAATTTAAAATTATCAAATTTTAAATGGGATTCAAATCATTTTCAATTAAATAAATCAATTGATGAAATTATTAAATTAATTGAATCACAATCTTTCGATTTAGATAATGAATTAAAATCACAATTTCAATCTTATCAAACAATTAAATCAAATTTAAATTCAATTCAAAAAAAACAAGATGGTGATTTATCAATTAAATCACTTCATTCAATTGTTAAAAAGGATGATTTTATTTTAAATTCTCAACATTTAACAACTTTATTATTAGCAATCCCAATATCTCAAAATGAACAATTTTTACAATCTTATGAAACTTTAACAGAATTCGTTGTACCAAGATCTGCTAAAGAAATAGCAAAAGATTCAGAATTTTATCTTTATTCAATAATTTTATTTAAAAAATTTTTACCAATTTTTATTTCAAAATCAAGGGAATTTAAATGGATCCCAAGGGAATTTCAATATTCAGAAGAATCAATTTCTAATATGAAATTAGAATTTTCAAAAATTAAACAACAAGAACAAATATCACGTAATGATTTAATTAATTTATTAAATATTTCATTTAATGAATTATTATATAATAATATTCATTTAAAATTTTTAAAATCATTCGTTGAATCTGTTTTACGTTATGGTTTACCACCTAATTTTACATGTTTTAATATTTCAATTCCATTAGATTCATCAAATTATCAATTAGAAAAAGTTAAATCTCAACTTTTAACTAAATTTAATTATTTAAATGGTAAAAAGGATAATGATAAATCTGATTCAAAACTTAATGATTATTCTAATTTAGTTGATACTAATTATCAACCATTTGTCATTTATCAATTTGATCTTATTTAATTAACCAATTACCTAACCAATTTAAAAATATATAACTATTTAAAAAGTGAATACAAACCAAGTTCTTATTAAATACTTAATCGTCTATCTAATGGATCACCTAATAATTTCCTTTCTAACATAATTAATTTTGCACGCTCATTACCATAACGTTTAATTAATTTTGAATAAAAAAGCCCACAAGCATTACATAATGTTCTTTCACCATCTGGTCCTTTACGCCATTCAGGTGTTGACATTGATTGACAATGTAAACATATTATTGATGTTGTCCTTGATTTGCTATGATGTGAATTCATATTAGGATCTAATCTTTGGGCTATGTCTATTAAATGATCCATTGAAGACGAAGACCAATCATCATCATTTGAAACATGTAAATTTGTTATTGTATTACTTTCATGAATCATTTGTAATATATTAATTACATCATTATCATCTTGGTAGTTTTCCATATTAATATATAATTTAAGTTTATTAAGTAAATCTTAAATAGTGTATTTTATAATTTTTTTATTTTTTTTGAAAAAATCTTATATAACTAACTAATTAACTAACTTATATACACCCTCTTTATTTCTACGACCTACTTGATGTATTTAATCTTGAATCTAAAACAGCAATTTCATCCATTAAACTAGCTTCTTCAACAGTTTTAACTAATTCTTTTGTACTACGAGCAACATCAAATGCAATACCAGCAGATCTTTGCTTGAAATTTTTACCAGCGAATTCATCATCCTTATTTTTATCATCACCATAAATCCCTTCCATTCTCTTAACACAATCATTTAAAACATCAACAACGTATCTTGCATGACCCATTGATTCTGCATATCTTGATTGATTCATTAATGTCGATGTACCCTGAGTCATTGTACGTACAACTTCATTAATTTCTTCAGCTCCTTCACGTAAAAGACCCCTTGTTGCCTTTGGATTTTTAATTGATCCTAAAGTCTTTTGAATTGCATTAATAACTTCAACTGTTTGATGTTCAAGGTATGATAAAAGTTCCTTTAGTGTATTATCAGGGTTAAGTGTATTGAAATTTTCAACATCGAAATCGTCTTCGTCTTCGAAGTCGTCGTCGTCATTTATTGATTCTTCAACAACTTTTTCTTCCTGTTGTTGTTCTTGTTCTTGTTGGTGTGGCAAAGTAACATTCTTAAAACTTAATTTCCTACTTAAACGTTTACTAACCCTTCTTTGAATCTTTTCATCAATTTCTAAAGCTGATTTATCAATACTTAAATTAAATTCACTTTCAATTGGTGAAATTGTCTTCATTTCATGATTTAATTCAATTGGATCATCTAATTTATTCTTCCTTTCAATAAATGGGTTGTTATTATCATCTTCAATAATTATTGCACCTAGTTTAGAAACTGGTTCAACATTAGGTTGTTCAGCAATTGGTTCAGAAACTGGCTCCACAACTGGTTCACTTGATTCAGTAACCGTCTCAGTAACTGCAACCGTCTCAGAAACTGATTCAACAATTGGCTTAGCAACTGGCTCAGAAATGGCTTGTTTAGTGATTGGTTCAACAACTGGCTCACTAGTCGACTCAGTAACAGCTTGTTCAGTATTTGGCTCAGCAAGTTTCTTTTGATCAATCATTGGGGTTTGATTAAAATCAATCTCTTCTTCCCCTTCTAATGGCTGTTCTTGTTCTTGTTCTAATTTAATATCATCTAATGATTTATCCAATTTATTAGTAATATCATACAATGCACTTGTATCTAATTTAGGATTAGGTAAGTTACCATCATTAGATTTATTAATTTCAACTTCAAATTTATCCTTTAATGAATTAATTTTTGAATTATCACCACCAATAACTGCTAAATTTGGTTTGATTTTATTCATATCTTCAATTGAATTATTCAATTTTTTCATTCTATTAATTAAACTTGATTTCTCCATTATTGGTTCTTGTGGTTGAAAATCCATAAATGATGTATTATCACCACCATTTTTAACAGGTGATGTATCAATTCCACCTATTGGTACAATTGCCATTTGTAATGGAATTGGAGAATGTTGAGATTTTTTCATTATTGGAATATTAGGTTGTTCTTCATCATTATTCAAATCATTTAATGAATAATTATTACTCTTATCAAAACTTGAATCTTGATCAAATGAAAGATTATTCCTTGATTCATTTAATCTTTGAGAAATTTTTAATGGTCTAACAGATTGACTTAAATCAATACTTTTTGGTTTTTTCTTTCTTTCCTTTTGAGTTGGCGATTGTAATGAATTTGTTGAATTATTTTTAAAATTTGTATTTAACCTTAAAGCTTCTGGTGTTTTAGTATATTTACCTTCAACTGGGCTAACAATTACATCATCATCATCATCATCATCATCATCAGCAACAGCAGCATTATTATCATCAGTTGATGTCAATTTTGATAAATCAACAAAATCGACGTTATTATTATTAGTATTGAAATTCTTCAATTTAACTAACCCAACAATATCTAATAAAATTAAATAAACATCAGTTAATGCAATATTTAAAATCATCTTTGGTAAAATATGATAATAAATTGAATAATGTCTAGTTGTTTCTAATAAATTTGAAATTGAATTAGTTAATAATAATTTTTTTTCATCTAATTTAATTGCATTAAATGATGTAGTAAATTTAATATCTTTAATTGTTAAATTTATAATTTTAACAAATTCAGCAATTAAATCAAATAATTTAATATTTTCAAATTCACCAATTGATAAATAATGCAAAATTGAATCTAATTTTGTATAAATTAAAACCATTTGATTTAAATCAATTAAACCTTTATTATTATCAAAATATTTAGAATTAATAACACCATCTAATGATTTAAATTCATTTAAAACTTTTTCAGATTTTAAATCTTCATATTTCTTTTGCCATTTGGATGATGAACCATCATTAGAAATACGTTTTAAATTAGTCATTTCCTTTGTTAAATTAGAATTCTTTTCCTTTAATTCTTCTAAATCATTTTGTGCATTTTTCAAATTCTCATTTTCTTCTAAAACCTTTTCCAAATATGATTTAAGAGCGCTCATTTCCTTTTCATGTTCAATAGCATCTTCATCGTCATCGTCATCGTCATCAATAGTTTTTTCTTCACCTACCGCCTTCTTTTGTTCATGTTCTTCTAATAATTGCTTCAATTGATCAACTTCTAAACTTTTATCATTGAATTTTTCAACTAATTTTTCATGTTCTAATTCTAAATTTTCTAAATTTGTAAATCTTTCTAATTCACCTTTAAAAGAATCAGTTTGAATATTTAATGAATCAATTTGTTCATGAAGATTTTGATTTTCTAATTCTAAATCTTTTAAATTATTAATTTGTAAATCTAATTCTTGTTCCCTTTTTTTCAAAACTGAATTTTCGATTTCTAATTGCTGAATTTTCAATTTAATTTGTGAAATATCAGATGATTCATTATCATCATTTTCATTATCAATAGGGAATTTCAGTTGAGGAACAGAATGTGCATTTAAAACTTCATTACTTGCAACTAAACCATTAATTTTTTTACTTGGTGATCGTAAAATTGGGTCATCATCAATAGAAACTTTTTGTTTATGATGATGTTCATCTCCACCCTCTTCATCACTTGACCAATTAAGTTCTGATTTTTTAGGAACTAAAGTTGTACTTTTTAATTGACTTGGAGTTTCATTTCCAATATTATTAATAATATGTTCAGTAATTGGAGTTGCAAAATTATCCAATTCACCATTACTAACTAATGAAGCATTAGGATCAATTGTTAAATTTTTCTTATTCTTCTTCATCACTTCCTCGTCATTTTTAATTAATGAACCATTATTTAATCTATTATCAATTTCGAATAGAACATCATTAACTAAATCTTTGAATCTTGATTGAGGTAAAGCAGCTAATTTTTGTCTAGCTTGATTTCTCTTTGGATGATAACCAACTTGAGGTTCTAAATGTTTAGGTGATTGAGAATTATTCCTCCTTTTTAATTCATCATAAACATCAATACTTAAATCAATGAATTGAACACGCGTTAATTTACATAATTTTTCCCTTGCTTTAACAACACGTGAAGAAGTGATGGGCGTTAAATCTCCCTGACATGATTGAATGAATTGATACAGCCCCTCACGGTATTTCCCGATCTCTAATTCGCTTGTCATTTGGAATCTACGTTGGAAAACAAACGCGTAGAAGAAAAGGAAAAGAGGAAAAAGAAAAAAAAATTTCGTGTTTGTCATTGGATATTTAAACAAATGTGGGTTCTTGTTAAGAAAAAGCGCGTCATTTAAATGATTATGAAGTTCGGATGATATTCAATAGAAAGAGAAAGTGATTTTATATACTATTTATGGTTTTTCCCTGGCTTTTTTAACCATATGGACATTCTATAAAATAAATAAATAAATAAATAAATAAAGAGGCTAATAATTACTTACTCATCAGTCTTCTCCTTCTCCTCTCTGATCTTTCTCCTCTTACTACCAGCAATCATATCGGCTTTCTTTTGTCTCTTTTTCCTGTCCATTAAAGGAACAGTGGAAATTTCCTTTCTCTTCATTTGACTATATTTCAACTTCCTCTTAGTTTCCTTTGAAACTTTAGCTAAAGCCCCATCAGCTTGCATCCATCTTGGTAATCCATCCTTTTGACCACTTGCTTTCATAACATTAACAACAGATTTAACAATATCAACATCTTCCTTTGTATAAAATGTAACAGCTTTACCCTTTCTACCAGCTCTACCAGTTCTACCAATTCTATGAACATAAGATTGTGAAGTATTTGGTACATCATAATTTATAACTAAATTAATACCTTTAAAATCAACCCCACGTGATAAAACATCAGTTGTAATTAAACACCAAAGATCCCCATTTTTAAATCTTTTAATTGCTTCTTCACGTTGACCTGAAGTCCTTTCAGCATGAATTACATCAACATTTAATCCATCATATAATAATTCAGAATATAATGCCTTTGCTCTATGAATACTTTGAAGAAAAATAATAACAGGTGGTTTAAATTCAGCTTTTTTAATCATATCTCTAATTGCTAATAATTTCCCATGTTCATCCCCACAAAATATAAGTTGTTGTTCAATATTTGAATTTGCTGCTTCTTTATGACCAACAATAATCCTAATTGGATCTATCATTATACTATTTGCTAATTCTTCAACTGATGATGTAATTGTCGCTGAAAATATACTTTTATTCAATTTTGAATTATTCTTCAATTTAGATAAAATTGAATCTGTTTGTTGTAAAAAATTAGATTGAAATAATGAATCTGCTTCATCGAATATAATTTGTAAAACTGATGATAAATCTATTGATTCAGTTTTAACTAAATCAATTAATCGTAATGGAGTTGAAACAATTATATCAAATTTATTCATCTTTATTTGTTTTAATTTAAATTTATTTGCAGTTGATTTATTTAAATAACCAATATTTAATTCTAAATCTTTAGTTAATTTAATTAATTGTTGATAAATTTGATTTGATAATTCATTAGTTGGGGAAATTATTAAACCTTGTAATTTCCTATTTTCATTCAATTCCTTTGTAGTAGTTGATTTTAATGATGATTTTGTATTTAAAATATTTTGAATTAATGGAATTAAAAATGCTAAAGTTTTACCAGAACCTGTTGGTGCACATGCAATTAAATCCCTTTTAAATAATGATGTTGGTATACATTCAGATTGAATTGGTGTTGGCTCAGTAAAATCATTTTCAATTAAATTCGTTAATAATTTCTTATTAAATTTAAATCTTGAAACTAAATCTTCAAATGATCCAATTGGTAATGGTATATCATGACCTTTAACTTTTGTTTGATTTTCCTCTCTTAAAGCTAATGCTTCTTCAGCTGTTGTAATTTTTAAATCCATTTTACTTAAATCCAGTTGTTTCTCGTCGTTGTCATCAGTCTCATACTCGTTGTCCTCCTCTTCATTCTTTTGAATAATGTTGTGTTGTTTGTTATGAAAGAAATCAATATCTCTTTCAATTTCCATTTCTTTAACTTCCTTAGTCTCCTTGTGTTTCTGATTGTTGAATTTTTCGTTGAAATGATGAGAAAAATCTACCTCTACTTGCTTCGCCTTCTTCCTCGAAACACCTCTACTCAAAAGCTTGAAAATATCCATTTCTCCTCTTATTAAAGATTTGATTCTTAAAAAGAAAAATTAAAAAAAAATTAAAATAAAAAATTCAAAATAAAATAAAATTCAAAATTTACTAATAAAATTTTTCAATATGAATTTTTCCAAATTAAAACATTCGTCAATTCATTATTATATCAACATGTTAAACCGTATCTCTATCCGTCAGATCGTGTACGTCAGAGGAGGTCGTGTCCAAGGTTTGGTCAGAGACCCAACTGAGGTGCTTAAATCATCCAAGGATGGGGTTTCCTACGATCCTGAACACGTCTCCCATCTTGCCCAATATCTCCAATCTACCAAACTCGATATTTCCCTTGATAATGATACGCTACTTCAGGTACTTACTCATAAATCCTTTGCTCATGGGTCTAAGCCATACAATGAACGTCTTGCTTATTTGGGTGAACAACTCTTGCAATTCCAAGCTTCAAAAGCTGTTTTAGCCCAAGGTGCTGAAACTTTAGGTGCCCCATTCACCGCTGTTGGCTCACTTGCTCATAGACTCCTTTGGTCAGATAAATTCCTTGCGGAATTTGCTGAAAAGAAAGGTTTGGATAAAGTTTTCTTTTGTAGAATCGCTCAAGGTCAACAACAAGATTACAAACCAAAGAAAATGTTCTCAACTATTACTACAGGTTTAATCGGTGCAATTGCCGCTCAACATGGTAAGAAAGTTGCAGAAGAGTTCATCCAAAAAGAAATCCTTCCTGTTTACCAAAGCAATTAGGTGTCATGGATCAAATCAAATCAACTCTATTTTCTTCCTTCTTTCCCCTCCCTTCGTGACTTGTATATACCTCATCAGGTTTCTTCTTTAACCTGGAATGTTCTAAAGAGAGATAGGTAGGTAGGTAGGTAGTGTGCGTGTGTGTGTCCTTCGCTGGTGATGTAATGTGATACTACCATTGAAAAATATTTTGATCCCTTTGTATATATATATACACATAATAAATTATTAAGTATGAATTAATCGTAGTAATTGTTATTAATATTGTAGTTTTAGTTGTACTTAAAACGTGTTAATGTTAATTGTTACTACTTCGTTTCTACTTATCGCCGGTTTTTCAATTTTATTTAAGAAAAAAAACTAGTTAAACCCGAAATCAATGATTTTTCACCATTTATAATCAACTTATCTTCCTTCATTCTCTCATTATTAAATCCAAGATGAACTTCCTGAAATCATTAGTAAGCTCAACTCCAAAGACATCTCCAGAAGATACTTTCCCAATTTCTCAAGAAAAATTCACTTGTGAACCTTCACAATGTAATTTTACTTATGCTACAAATTGTTTTAAATTAAAAGGTGATGCTGCAACTGATCCACTTTGGGAAACTAGTAAAACCCCTGATTTACGTATACTTGTTAAAACAGGAAAGGGTGATTGGGGTCATGATGCATTAATTGATGATCAACCAAAATCAAGTATTTTACCATTATTAAGTAAATTAGGTCAAAATATTTCAGATTTAGGTAAAATTAACATTACTTCTAATGCTTCATTTGAATTATTCGATATGGAATCTGAATTGTTCTCAAAATATCATAATGGTGAAATTGCTGATATTCTAATTTTACCTTGGTTCGTTAGAATTAATGGTATTACTAAAGATAATGCTAAGCAAGTCTATGATGAAATTTTAAATACAATTCAAAATGCTCCTAAAGGTCATGAGGGGAAATTCTTATTAGAAAGGGTTAATAACAACAACAACAACAACAACAACAGCGACTTTGATAATGTTAAAGTTATCTTAGATGAAACTGATACTTTTGTTTTATTATGTTCTCATACAACAAGAGATAAAAAATGTGGTCAAACTGCCCCAATTATGAAAAGGGAATTTGAATCTCAATTAAATGAGAAAATGATGTATAGGGATCAATTGGATACTAGACCAGGTGGGGTTCGTATTATATTTATTAATCATGTTGGTGGTCATAAATTTGCTTCTAATGTTCTTATTTTTAAGAAAAATGGTGAATTCGTTTGGTTTGCTCGATGTTCTCCATTAAATGTTAAATCATTGATTGAAGAAACTATTATTAATGGGAAAATTTTTAAGGATAATGTTAGAACTTGTAAAAAGTTCGATGGAGTTGATTGGTAATAATAAATATTTTTCTAAATTTCTATACAAAATTAAAATTACAATTACAATTACAATTCATCCTTTAAAACTTTTTGATTTTGTTCTTGTTCTGGCTCTTGTTCTTCTTCTTCTAATGCCATAATTTCTTCAATTGATTTCCAAGTTTCTTCAGTGAAATACTTTTCAATATGTTTAAGGAAATTCAATTTTAATGAAGCTAAATCTTTAATTTCAACACTTTGAGCTTTATCATTAAGGACTTTTTCATATTTTTCCATTTCTGTATAGAAAAATTGTTGATTATTAGCATTTAATTGATTAAGAGCACTTGCATAATATTTCAATTCTTCCTTAAATAATTCAACATCAACTTTTCTTAATGCTTTAACAAAATCTGCAACTGCATCTCTTCTTTCTTTAACATTAAGAGAAACAAATTCTTTTAAAAGTTCATCCATTTCAGGAATAATACCTGCCATTTCATCAAGGTTACCATCAATACCTCTTCTAATACCAACTTTTTGATTAATAAATTTAATAAAATCATAAGCTTCAGTTTCACCATCCCAATATTGATATTTATCCAAATCACCAGTTTCAACATAAATAATAGTTGGATAACTCCCAATATGAAATTTAGATCTAACAAAATCAGTTGGATCATTACCACCCATACGTTTAACTTGACCAATTAAAATTTTATTATTATCCTTATGGAAAGCATTTGCAACAGATTCAAAAGTTTCAATTAATTTAATTTCTTCTTCAGTTTGTTCATCATCACCATTTGTGAATAAAATTAATGCACTTTTTTCCTTAACTTCAATATATTTTTCAATATTAATATCATTAAATTGAACAATCATTGTTGGTTTTTTAGTTTCACCTTGCATTTTTAATTCAGAATCAATAAATCTAATAAAAGATTCTAAATTTCTTTCACCTTGATAATCTAATGGGATTGTAATTTCTTCAGGTTTAAATAATTTAATTTGTGGGAATGTATCAATTGCGAATCTTTGTCTAACATTTTTATGTAAATCTGCATCAATTTCAACAATATTAATATCTTCACCTGTATAAGCATCAGCTAAATCTTTCCAAGTTTGTTCCATTTGTTGACAATGGAAACACCAAGGAGCGTAAAATTTAACTAATGATGGTTTACCTGATTTAATAACAATTTCATCAAAAGAAGTGTCATCAAGAGATAATAATTTACCCCAAACTGATGTTAATAATAATGATAATGATAATAATTTCATAGCAATTGTTTCAAAAATTTAATGCTATTTTAATCACTTGTTAATAAAGATTAACTAAGTAGATACCACGTAATCAACTTTATTTTATTATTTTTTTTCAAAAACGTTTGGACGTTTATGCTCAGCAACTAATACTTTATATTATTTTTATTATTATTATTATTATAACCCCATTGACAATTCATTAAATAAAGATGTTTTATTTATTTATCTAAGTATTTTATTCATTGATCCATTCATCCTCATCAAGAGGACAAAAATCAACAATTTCTATTACAGTTGAATTACCTCTTTGAATTGCACTAACACATCTTCTATAATCGAATTTAACTTGCCAAACAGCACCACTAATTTCTTCACCACCTAAATTTCTAACTCTTTCACCAGTTTGTGCATTCCAAAGTATTAATGAACCTTGTGATCCACTAACAATTTTTTCATCATCATTTTCAACACATGTTATTGCACTATTATGACCTCTTAAAACATGTCTTGATGCACCTGTATTTGGATCCCAAATACGAACTGTTGAATCAGCAGCTGCTGAAACTAATACATTATCACTTGCACTAATTAACCCAACTAAAATTTGATGACCTTCTAATATTGATTTTAAATTCCCCGTTTTAAGATCCCAGATCCTAACAGTATTATCAACTGAACCTGTATAACATTGATTACGTTTCCAATCATAAACACATGAATAAATTCTATCTGTATGACCAATTAATTCAAATTTTTTCGTAAAAGTCCTCAAATCCCAAACAATTGCTTTATTATCATATGAACCAGATATTATTGTATCACAATAACCTGATAATGCTCTAACTGAATTTGAATGACCTTCTAATTTTTTTAATAAATAAGGATTTGAATTAACTTCTAATTCAATTGGTTCTAAGGGTAATTCATCATCAGGGTTTGAAACTGGTAATTTCCAAACATTTAAAGTTGTATCTCTTGATCCAGTAACTAATAAAGGTTCTTCAGGGAAATAAATTGGTTTCCCTTCAATATCAGTTCCAGTTTTAACAGGTTCAATTATTTCTAAACATCTAACAGTTGAAATATGACCTTTAAAAATATGTGTACATTTCCCCTGGGCAATATTCCAAATTCTAACTGTACGATCAGTTGAACCTGAAGCTAAAGTATTACCAAAATATTTCATTGCCCAAACCCCACCAGTATGACCAATTAATTCATGACGTTTAATCCCAGTTTCTGTATCATAAATTACAATTTTAGATTGATCAGATCCTGCAACAACTTTATCAGAATCAAATTGTAAACAAGTTATAACACCTAAATTTGAAGCATCTAATGAAATTAATTTTGGTTTATAATTAATATCCATCCATCTTTTCCTAATACCAATTCGACGTTCATACATTAATTTTAAAATTTGTGAATCATTTAAATCATCACCATGATTATTTTTGAATAATGAAAATTCATTATCGAATTCAATTAAATTAATTAATTTATCTTTAAATAATAAAGATTTCCAAAGATCATAACCATATTCTAATATTGAATTCCAATTTTTTGAAACTAATGATGAATTCAGTAAAGTTTTATAATCAACTTGTGATAAAATACTATTTGTTATTTCTAATGGTAAAGTTGATATAAGATCCTTTCTTAAAGCATTTCCTAAAATACCATATAAAGCAGAAAGTGTTGAAGTTGATGTTTTCCTAAGTAAAGCTAACATTAATGATTTTGCCTCTATTGAATTACAATCTAATTTTGCAATATAAGCCATAGAAGTTTCCCATGAAGTATTTTCAAGTTCACATAAACTACTTGTATGTATAGGTGATGCACTTGGTGATGGTAATGGGAGACTAGATTCTTCAGATGGTGATGAAATATTTAATATTGCATTTTCATTTCTTTGAAATCTTTTAGGTGATGAATCGTCATTTGTGTTGGGTGTATGACTTCTCTTACGTTGTTCAGGTGTCATTAGAACCTCCAGACTTGTGTCTACTAAAGGATACTCCTTTTGTGTGAAAACACGCGTTTTAGTAGGGATTCTAGGCGGGTCCATTAAAAGATATGAGAATAATTTGTTAATACAAAGTTTTGAAAATTGGGTGGGAGTGTTAAGTGATAAAGAGCGTGTTGGCTGGGGTGAGGCGCGGATATACCGGGGGGGGGG
>JAKUBF010000048.1:0-31599 GCA_030563185.1 Saturnispora sanitii | reverse complement strand
ATATTTATTCTTTATAGTATTGTATAGAGTATTATTATAGGAGGTTTTTTTGGCCATCTTTATGATGGTCTTTTTTCCTCCTCGCAAAAATATCACAATGAGCGCTAATGTGTGTATTCCCTTGCGTTATGTCTATTCGTAGGCGTATACAAATAGGGTTGCATTAAATTGTTATAATCAAATGATTTTAAACATTTTTATTATCTCTTAATTATGACAGTTGCTGAGCACACAAAAATAGATTACTATTACTATTACTATTTATTAAGTTACTTATTAACCATTATTATAAATTACATTTCATCTAATGGTCCTTTATAATGTTTTGAAATTTAATTTTCTTTATATATATATATATATATAAATATAAATCTAATTAATAGTAAGTCATAATATTAACGATCAATTAATTGGCAAAAAATTGTTCAAGAGATTTACGAGCTGGTGAAACTTCAATAACGTCATTGGTCCATCTTTGAATGTTAATCAAT
Source organism: Saturnispora sanitii (assembly GCA_030563185.1). Lineage (NCBI taxonomy): Eukaryota > Fungi > Ascomycota > Pichiomycetes > Pichiales > Pichiaceae > Saturnispora > Saturnispora sanitii. The sequence goes on along the minus strand of JAKUBF010000048.1, from coordinate 31,108 downwards.
TTCAAGCCTTTGTTTGCAAACTTTTGATAATAAACAATTGCATATGACCCCCAAATATCAACCCAACTATAATTGTTTTCAGACCCTGAAAGATACTTAGCATTAGCTAAATATTCATCAAGATATTGGAGGAAAGTTTGAAGTTTGGATTTAGCAACTTCTAATTTTTCTTTAGGTTTATCCTTTTCTAAATAAAGGGTAATAAATTGAGTTGCCATATCATCATTAAGAAATGATGCCCAACGAATAATTTCAGCAGATTCTTCAATAGATTCCCCAATAAAAGTTTTTTTATTTGAAATAGATGCCAAATATTGTGCAATAGCCAATATTTCAGTCAAGTTGAATCCATTATCAAGAATTAAAGCTGGGACTTTCCCCAATGGGAAATTATTCTTAAAATCACCAGATTCGTTAGCTGGAACGCATTCGATTTCGAGTCCTAACTCTGCAATATAAGCTGGAAACCAATTTGCTCTAGGAGAACCTCTAAAATAGTAGATAATACCTTTAGTCATGTTTAAGATAAAAGCAAAAAGTGATATATATCAAATGTTGGATTTCCAACAGTTAACCAATTCAATTCAACAGATCTAGTGTAACATCTTTTTTTTGTCTTGGCTCATTGATAAAATAAAAAAATATCTAATGTGTGTGTTCCCTTGCAGTCCCACCGTTTTGTTATATATATGTATTTAATGTGTTTTTATTAACGTTAAAATGGTCACCTTTTAATTTCGTTTATTAATAATTCTTCATTTAATATTAGAAAATGGTTTGCTGAGCATAATTCTTTTTTAAAAGTCAACGTGTATAATATACAATGTTATATGTTAAATCAAATGATATATATATATCAATTAAAATAATTTATATAGTAAAATGTATAACTATTATAAAAACAATATATCAATTACTAAATTATATATATTTAGTGAAACTATTATGAAAGTATATTTTATAAGAGATATTACTAAAGCCAACTTATTATACTAATTTAGTGTAAATTACTTTTGTTATTATATCTAGTTAACATTACATTTGCAATAAAGTGAGGTAATGAAGTTTACATTTACATTTAATTAGACACAATAAAGAGAAATATATTATTATATAAACATTTGTTGAAATATTAGGATAATATTACAGAATTCTAATTCACCTATAATAATAAGTAAAAGATATAATAATAGCTTTTACTATAGATAGTTCCTGTATATTAGTTTTTCTTCTTTAAGCGTTATACATAAACCTACGTAATTTGTTAACATTTTCTGTTTAACCAATCATTAACAGTGTATAAGTCAATTGACTAACTGCATTTTCTAACTCAATAACCATACAAGATAAAACCATAGTTATTGCTTTAAATTGACAATAGTAGTAACAAAGAAATAAAAGTTTATGAATTAACCTTCATTATTGATTAAAAAAGCAAATGATAAGATTGCCTATGGCATCCTCATTGAATTAGTATATAAAGGAACGTCAATATGCAGCGTCTTTTGCCTGTTTTTATCAATTTAATGAATAGCTTTAAGTTAATTCAATGCCTAAAATTGGGTTTTGACTATGTAAAAAACGGCCAATTTTGACCAATAATATCATAAATACCACTTTTTCTTTAAAGTATGGTCAAGTAAAAATTCAAACACAACGTAATTTGTCAGTTTGTCCGAGTGGTTAAGGAGTCAGACTTGAAATCTGATGGGCTTCGCCCGCACAGGTTCGAACCCTGTAGCTGACGGAATACAACAAAATTTTTTCTCTCACCATGTTTTTTTTTTTAAACGGGGGGAAGCCTTTTTTTTATTTTATTTTTTTTTATTATGTACACGTCTAAAACCCGTGTTTGGTTTATTATTGTATTATTGATATGAGAGGCTGCATTGATTTGAAAGCTCGGGGGATACGATTATACGGTCAACCTCTTAGTAATACTATAGGTTCTAATGGGTTTAATTCAGGGGGGATGGGACTGACGTGTTGTTTACCCACTTCTACTACAACATCTAAATTTATTAATTCGAATTCAATTAATTTTATTGAATTTGTTCATATTTTAAATGTTGAAAGTGCTAATAATGGGAAATTACATGATGTTGAGATTACATTTGTTTATAAAACAAATGAGAATAGTAAGGGGGATTATCCTACGACTAATTCAAAATTTAAAGTTTTAACACAATTATTCACAATTGATGATTTAAGTGATCATATTTGGGGATCAAATGAAGAACTTTGTTCTAAATTATTAAAATTAAGTTTCCCAATGGGTAAAAATGATAGAGAATCAATTTTAGTTTTAATTAATCCAAATTCAGGTAAGGGTAATGCAATGAAATTATTTCAAAATGAAGCAGAAATGATTTTAAAAGGTGCAAAATGTAAATTAAATATAATTGAAACTAAATATCAAGGTCATGCAAATGAAATAGCTAGAGATTTACCAATTGATAAATATGATTTAATTATTTGTTGTTCTGGTGATGGGACCCCACATGAAGTTATTAATGGGTTTTATTTAAGACAGGACAAAGTTGAAGCATTTAATAAAATTAAAATTGTTCAAATCCCTGGTGGATCAGGGAATGCAATGACTTTATCATGTTTAGGTACAAGTGAACCATCAGAGGCTGTTGTTAGATTATTAAAGGGGGAAATTCATCAATGTGATTTAATGGCAGTTGTTAATAAAAATAGAGATGTAAAATTATCATTTTTATCACAAACTTATGGTATGATTGCACAAGCTGATATTGGGACTGAAAATTTAAGATTTTTAGGTGGATTTAGATTTGATGTTGGGGTTGTAATGCAAGTTTTAGGGAATTATAAATACCCATGTAAAATTGGGGTTAAATGGGTAACTAAAAATAAAAGTGACTTATTAAATCATTATAAAAATAACAAGGAAAATAATAATAATGATAATGAAGAAGAAAAGCCAATAACTTTAGATAATTTTAAATTGAAATATTCAAATCAATTTTATGAAAATGATTTTGATGAATTACCAATAGGTTGGGAAATGTTAAGGGAGGAAGATACGAAACATAATGCTATTTTTTATTCTGGTAAAATGCCATATATTGCATCAGATTGTAATTTTTTCCCAGCTGCATTACCAAATGATGGATCAATTGATTTGGTTACATTTGATGGTAGATCAAAATTATATAAAACTGCAAGAGCTTTATTATCATTAGATAAAGGTTTACACGTTTGGGAAGATGATGTTGATCATTTTAAAGTTGAAGCGTTTAGAATTAAACCTGAAATGTCAAGTGAAGGTCAAGATAAGAGATTTATAAGTGTCGATGGGGAAGATTACCCATTTGGTGAATTCCAAGTTGAAATTTTCCCAAGAGTAATGAAAACTGTGTTATGGAGTGATGGTAAATTTACAGAGACTGGGTTTGATAGTGAGCGATAAGCAAAAAACGAGTTTTTAATAGTGTCATTTATATTTTTATATATATATATATATACCACCACTGATTTTAATGAAATTAGATTAACTCAAAGTAAATAGAAAATACCTCAATGTGGTAATTTAGCCGACCGAGATTTTAATTAAAAGTTTTTAAAAATTGAAATTCTGTTGAAAGTCTCAATAGTTTATAGAAATACTTTTTTCTTACTTTATAAAGAGATATAAAGTAGCGAACTAAAACTAATGAGCGTTATTATTAGTCAACTCATTAGCTCTTTGTTTAACGACTTCATCCATTAACTGCCTAACCCTACTACAACCAGCAACACCGATTTCTAAAGCATTTTGTAATCTATCCAAGGGCATTTTATCCTCAGCTACTAATAACCCAATTCTAGCAGAATGAAAATCATTTGAATTCCCCACTATACCAATTGTAATAGAGGAAACATCTAATTCTTCTAAATGTGAAACATCAATAAGGGAAACTTCATCCCAAACCCCAACAGTACAAGTTGAAACATAATCGTATATGGCAACACCTGAATCAACTAAGGCTAAAATTGTAGCATTTAAACAAGTTGATAATAATCCACCATCATTAGAAAGAACAGTTAATTGGATATCTAGTGATGTCCTATTATAAACATTTTTTAAAATCAATTGATTTAACGTGTTTTTAATATGATTTGACATTTCTATTAATCTCTTGTCCCTTTTAAGTTTCTTGTTATTATTATTATCATGTGAAGAAATGGTTATATTAATCAGAGGTAAGCTTGAATCTGAAGATTGTTTAGAAGTTTCTTGAGGACCTCTTATTAAACAGATGACTTTTGTGTTCCCCTGTTGCAGAGTACAGGACCCGTTAGCAGATTGTGGATGGGTGTTGAGTTTACCTGAAAAGAGACGCAGGTCGTTGAACCGCCTACCGTCCAATCTCAAGCCTTCAGGTGAGAAGAGTTCGTATCTAGACATGGAAAAGTGTGAGTGTAAGTGTAAGTTAGTTTAAAAGAAAGGAAGAAGAAAAAAAAAAAATTAAATTTCATTGCTGTATGTAAAGATAGTGGCAACACAAATTGGGATGAACATTATCTTTTCAATTGTTGAGAGGGGGATTGTGTTATTAGCATGGACGTGTTTTTGGGCTATTATAGGGCCTTATTTAGTAATGCTTGGGCTTGATTTGGCTGTTTACGTGTGGAGACTGCTATGGGACAATGTGAAACGTGGGAAGAGCAGGAGTAAGACTAAGTCTAAGTCTAAGAGTAAGAGTAAGGGTAAGTCTAATAGTAAAACATCGGGCAATCGACGCCACAAACGGCGACAATGACTTAGTCTAACCAATTAACTAACTGATACACATTTTTCTATATATTATATAAATACACGGCTATTTATCACAAAAACATCATCTTTATTATATCTTATTACTATCATTAACAAATATTCATTCATTCATTATGTCTACAATTGATCAGCTTTACGAGATGTTCCCGAGCGTGGAGAAGCGCGTGGTCGATGCGATTGTCATTGCCGCTGAGGGGCAACAGGACTCAGCCACCTCAGCGCTACTCTTTTTGAGCGACCCAGCTAGCGAAACCGTTGTTCCAGCAATTGCAACAGGCAGACCATCGTTACCAGAAAGACCGAGCAATGAAGAAATGCGTCGGAGACAAGTCCTCCAGGATGAGGAAATGGCCCGTCAATTAGCTCAGAAGTACCAAAAGAGACCACAACCAAGTGTCCCAAAACCTAAATCTAAGGTTTATTCTAAACCGGACGATTTGGAAGAGGATGCGTTTGTTGACACGCTCAACAGGGGATTCACTGAAGCGAGACAAACAGTTGGTGGCTGGTTGGGCCAGGTGGCCAAGAAATTACAGGAACCTGACGAGGACGAAACGGCCTATCAGGCTTACCATGGTAGAGAGAGACACAGAATGCCCGTTGATGCTGCCAGTGCCGGTGCTGTTGCACCTAAGCTTCCAGCTAGAAAACCTCTTTATTCGGCCGTTGACTCTAACAGCAAGGACCAGCTAGTCGATAGTTCTGCTACTACAGCTACAGCTACAGCTGCCGCTGCCGCTGCTCCTGCTTTAGAAACAAAAGTCTCTGGTATAACTTTGCAGGACGTCACGGGGGAAAGCGATGATGATGAGGAGGAGGAGCCAACTAATAAGCCAGCTAGTAAGCCATCAGTTAAAACCAGCAGGGATGATAAATGGAAGGAATTGACCAACATTGCGCCTGAACCTGCTGCCACTACTGAAGTTTCCAAAGAAGCCGTTACCGCTACTACAGTTTCTGCTTCTTCGATTACCGGCACCGGTGACGACTCTGGATTTGTCGTTGATGATAGCGATAGCGACAACGACGACAACACCGAAGACAAAGAAGACAAAGACAAAGACTCCTCTAAATAACCATCCATTTAGAATTTCTTTATAAACTAAATTTACAAACTCAACCAAGAAACATGTTTTATTTACTAATTTCACTTATCACTTATCACTTATCCCTCCTTCTAACGATCCCCCTAGCAACTTTACTTAAACTCATCATCCCCCTTTGTAAACCTTCACCAACATCAGCAACTTTACTCTTGGTGTTATCTAACCCTGCAGAAATCCCATACCCTAACCCAATATTGTTCACAGGGTGAATAGTCCCACCATTTGAATAATCTGTATTTAACGCTGTTTTAACATGAGATCCAAAATCCCTTTGCTGATTACCTTTGGTGTTTTTCGCAAACTCCATTTGTTGTAATAACCAAACTGATAACCCAGTTTCATAATCATATTCTTCCTGTCGTAGTTTCAACAATGATTCAATTTTTTGTAAATCTGAAGTCTTCGATTCAATTATTGGCATTACTGATCTAGTTTCCTTGAAAATCGTAGGGACTACCCTCGTAGTGTTAACTGAACTAAATGAAGTATCTGCAGCAGTTTCTGCATCACCTGTGCTAGTATTAGCCTTAGCTTGTAAATTAGACGTATGTGTGGTATTAGTTAGTGTAGATTTCAACGTCGAATTGTCATCTTCATATGCATCATCATAACCATCTTCATCTTCATCCCCTACTCTTCTTTCATCATCCTCCTCATCACGTTCAAATTCTCCTCTATTTCTATTCAATTGTGATTCGAATCTCATCATACTGTTAGGACCTACTGTATCAGCAATCGAGTCCGCTCTTTCAAGTGATCCCATTCCCATTGACGGCGGTGGACCCTCATAACCAAGTTCATATGCCTTGTCATCATTAGGCATATAGGAAAATTCACTGGCTAAGTCATCGTTATCATAAACACTTTCAGAGTAAATTCTAGACACGAATTGAGATTTTAAATCAGGTGGGACAAATTTAGATGTCATAGTGGAAGTACGTGAAATAGTAGCATCACTTTTTGAATAAAATGGTTGTTGTTGAGCCCCTAATTGATCTAATGATTGTTTATGTGATGGGGTCCTGGAAGAAAATATATCAGTTTCACTTGTTATCCTAGATGATATACTTGGGTCTCTCGTTATATTCATATCAGGATGAGTTAATTGTGGGAGTTGTAATGACCCTAATGTTTCCAAAGTATTTTTATTAACTCTCATTTGAGAATCATCCTCTTGACAATCATCATCATCATCATCATCGCTTTCGCTTTCTGTTGATCTTGGGACAACTTGGTTTAAACTGTCTGTATATTGCAATTCCATTGGACTACCAGTAGAAGTACCAGTTGCAATTGCAGCTGCAGGAGATGCAATTGGGGACGACTCAGTTGGAGTTCCCAGTGGGGTGGTTACAACATCGTCGTCTTCATTGTTAGTAGAAATCGTTTCTTCTTGTTCTTCTTGTTCGTCTATTGGGTTTTCCTCCTCTTCAATCGATTTAACCATAAACGAATCGTCATCGTCGCTGTCTTCATCATTATCGCTCGGATATTTCTTATGCTCAATTGGCCCATCTAAATTGACGTTCTCGAACCCACTGCGTTCTTCCCCTTCTATCCACGAATCAGTACTTTTTTCGCTGTGCTTGCTGTGCTTGCTGTGCTCGCTAGCTTCGCTGTGTAAACTCTGTGCGTCATTCTCGTAATGACTCAACACGTCCGTGTACTGCTCTTCACCCATTGTTAATAAGCTTTGGCTCTACTTTTATATACAAATAGTAAATTAAATTAATTTTAACTCTTCGTAGGCGTTTTATGCTCATTAAAAAAAAAATCGAATTTTTCAATTTTCAATTTACATTTCAAGCTTTTAATAAACGGTTCAAAAGTAAAGAACCAGTTAGTGTTAATTATATCATATTTAAACACCCTTTTTTTAAAAATGGTTCATTATTCGCATACCCTGTCTTTTTCACCATACAAATTTTTTTTTCTTTTTTTTTTCAAAACTTTCACAGTAACTTCTTTTCTTTCTTCCAACACGCTAATTAGTGTCCAATTACGCGTTAATTCGAACTAATAAACTAAACTAAACGTGTATTATCGTATATGATTTTCAAATGATGAGCTTTTGTTAAACCTTATCTACATTACCTGATTTTTAAGGAAGAGAAAACAACGTTCTGATTGAAATACCAACGCATGTAGTCTAAATAAAAGTAAACGTAAATTCATGGAGTAAAACATAACCCTTTAACGTTTACATACAATGCTATACAATAAGTATAATCATCCACTTTACTCCTTGCTAACTGTTTTTTAATCATCACCTGCTGGTATATCCTCCTTAACCAATTTAATCAATTTAACACTCATAACAGTTGCTGCATCACCCCTTAATGTATCACTTACCCAATTAATTTCACATTTCAGTTGAACCATTTCTAAACAACCACGTAAAACCCCTACTAATACATTAGAATACCATAAATCACCTGCATTTGAAGGTAATTCAACAAATTCAACTAATGGATTTTCAGTAAAATTCAATTGAAATTCTTTATTATCCTTTGACCAATTTTGAATTGTTGGTGTTATATTTAAAAACATTTTAAACCCAATTTTAGATATAATTTCAGATGTTTCCTTAAAATCTTTACATCGTGATATTTGTGATCTACCTAAAAATTCTTCAATTAATCTTTGACCAATGTTATAACCTATCCTTTCTAATTCTTCATTTACCTTTTGTGCATCATTTCCTAATTCTTCCCATATTTGTAAAACTAATGCACCATATGTTAAAGCAAACAATTCCCCACTTATCTTCGATTCAGAACTCTTCCATAAATCTTCACCCAGTTTTGCATAAGTTGTCATATCAACAGTGGTATATTAATTAATTAATGAAAAGATAATATTTGTTGTTGAATTACTGTATTTTTTTTCTTCAACTACGTATTTCAAAATGCTCATCAGTTGCAATTCAATTAACTATAGTGCGCTTGCTTTATTTGTTATTGTGAAACATTCAATACGAAAAACTATTATAGAGTATTATCATTATTATTGTCAAACAATCACTGATATTACACACGTTTTATACAATACGATATCTTTTTTATTTTTATAGGATACACCACCTACCTTTAGGACTCTACCACAACAACTCCTCTTCAAAATAATCGACACATTTCCCATCTTTCAAACACTTGACAACTGCAACTCTAACATCAGAATTCATCTGATTTGGACCACAAGCAATTAATGCAATGGGCGAAGTTTGAATTGCTGTTAAATATGCATGCATTTCTTCATCTAAATGTGGTTTATCTTGAAAATTAACATGGAAATAATCACCCCTTTTCGTTTCATCAATTAAAGATTTTAAAAATTGTTTAAATTCATGTCGTTGTTTTAAATATGATTCATTGGTGTTTCCATTTTCGTCTAAATGATATTCATCATCATCATCATCATCATCTTCTTCTTCTTTTTCGTCATCCGCATCAAACGATTCACTTGGGTTCACTGGCGCTTGTCTATCTTCAATAGGTATAATCTTATGAGCATTATTTTTATCCGTTGGGAAATTGTTGGTGATTATTTCAATACTTGAATCATCAGTATTAAGATGATATTTAGCCCTTTGGAACATCATCCTTGTTAATTCATTAGTAGATTGATAATCAGGAGTTTTTTTCAGTGTTAAATTTATATCATTCTTTTCAATTGTGAGGGATTCATCAATTAAATTATTCCCACTTTCAATGTATAAAAGCCCACTTTTTTCAACATCATTTTGTAAATCCCAACCTTTTAATTCCCTTGAAATAAAAATCTCAACTTGTAAAACATCAGAATATGATTTAAAACTTTTTAATTCATCCCTAAATGAAATCATACTTTCTAAATTTGGTACAATCCAAATAATACTAATTTTATTATTATTATCATCATTTAAATTTTCACCTCTAATTCTCCTAGCTCTAGATATATTAGCCAAATCCATTGCCATTGAATAAATAACTGCCATTCCTACCCCACCAGCAACTAAAACAGTTTCTTCATATTGTTTAAACGGAACATTATTACCATATGGTCCTTCAATCATTACTTTAATATCTTTACCATCACCAATGTATTTAGCTAAAGTTTTAGTTGCCCCATTTTTAACCCTAATAGAAAAAATCAATTGATTATAATCCATAGCATTTGTAGCTGAAACAACAGTAAATGGATGAGCTTGCCAAAATAAATCACCCTTAATAATATAAATCCAACAATAACACCCAGGAAATGGTTTCCACCAACCTGAATGATTAACAACCATTCTAATTGAATGTGGTTCACCATTTGAATCTTTTAATAATTTACATTGCCCCTTTAATAACCCACCTGAACTAATTATTTTAACAATTCTCATCATATATTCAGTACCCCAAATTATAAATGAAACAATTAAATATTCAATCCATCCTAATGTTAAACAATGATACCAAGCCCCAATGGAAAAGATAATAAGAAAAATTTTATGTGACATTTTGAAAAATTCATAACTGAATCTACGGAAAAATGAAATAAAAACTGTTAAAACAATAGCGATGAATGCTGCATTTGCACATCTCCATTTTAACAATCCCCATCTATTAATATAATCCCCTCTTACATGAACGAACATCAAATAAAATGCACAATGTAATACTAATAATATGAATGTACATCTTGCAGTCCATTTATGAAATATTTGTGATGTCCTATATGATAACCCTGTTAAATTAGTTAATAAATTATTCCTTGTAAAAAATAAAAATACCAAGGGTAATTGAATTGTACCTATGATCCCCGTTCTATCAGCTATGGCAACATAAGTTTGACCTTTTGGACAAGTGAAAACTGTATTTGGGGTGACTATTTTATAATTAACACAACAAAGTATGAACATTAATATAATATACCCAGCAATTACTAAAACATGGACTCTTAATGGCATAGTATAAACTGATATTTTTAAACTTTCATTCCATTTTTTAATAAAACTATTTTGACTAATATCCTTCGATTCTTTTAAAACTTTATGAGGTTTAATAATTTGTGGGCAAAGGATTTTCCTCTTTATCCATAATGAAAATTTATTCGAAGTTATCCTATTATTGAAACCGGGGCAACACCATTGTATAACATTTGCAATACATGCAATTAACAGAATAATACCCCAATAAACGTATAAATAAAGACCATAAGTAGTTGCCAATTGTCTTTGATTAGCTAAATTGGAAACACTATTGTAAGAAACTTTGTATAAATTTTCAGGGATTATAACAGGGTTTCTTAAAATTGGTATTGATAAATTAGCTACTTTATCAATACCAATTAATTTAACTTGATCATCAACACCGACAATTTTCCCATTTTTCATCATACCATGTTGTAATTTATATTGAGCTTCTTGTGCTTGCATAACCCACCGTGATTTATATTTCATTTTATGAACTTGATCAAAATTAATTAAATAATCACTTGCATTGGTAAAAAATTCAGTTAATCCAATGAATTCATGTTGTACACCACCCTGAGCATTACATGTATCAATTAATTGACCAACTGCCAAAGATAAATCTTTAGCATCTTTAGCATATTCATCAATACATGACATAACTGTACCTAAAAAACTAGGGTCTTGACAACGGCATTTATAAGCTAAATCAGGTAATGGACAATCGAACGGGAAAGCAGTAAAATTCGAAGCGACGTAAATACATGCAGCACCATGAATATTGGAAACACCTCGAGCTAAAACATTAGTGATGATAATAAAAATAGCAATGAAAAGTAACCGGAACTTCATTTTAAAAAAGAACGTTCCTACTACAAAAGAGAAATAAAGTAATGTAAAGGCAAAATGAACTATCTTACTGAGCTGATTTTTCTTTTTTCCCACTCAGCAGATCACGTGACAGAGTATAGTATAGTATAGATAATAGAATAGATTAGACCACGTTAATTTTCCTTTTCCTTAGTGGATTCATCTTGAGATTCACCATCCTTAGGTGGTTCCATTATAATTGACATTATAACCAAGATGAGAACCGGTGGGACGATAAATTTCCAATGACGTTCAATGAATGTTTTACCATCTGATTTAGGAATGACGATTTCATTGAAAGTTTCCTGCTGTTGATCTTCCTTATGATCTTCCTTATTGGATGAATTTGATTTCTTGTTCTTCTTTGGTTTGGTCACTTTTTGGGTATTGGCTTCGTTTTCATTTTTAGGAATTGTATATTTTAAAACAGGTTCTTGAATTTCCGCTGGGGTATTCAATTGAACAATTACTTCCTGTTCCTTTTGATTAGATCTACTCAATGATATTTTCTTAATAATTGGTTGTTCATCTTTAGTCAATTCTATTGAAATTTTACTAATTTGAAAGGAATCAATTGGACCTTTATGGAATTGGAAACATGGCATGACAATTTGTGAATCTTGTGATAACCCAATACACCACTTATCCAATGTTGAATTAATAGTGTGTGAATTTGATGTAAATGACAATTGGTTTATATCCAACTGACCAATTTCAACAGATTCTGAACTGGCTGGAATAACGGATTTGGCAAAAATTGTATAAACACTATCAGAAGAAAGGACTGAACAGGATGCTAAAGATGCAAATACTATAAATGACACTAGGTGCGAGATCATTTCTAAATTTGAAAAAGAACAATGTAAACTAGTGAAAAAGCTGGAAAAAAATACATAAAAAAAATATAAACTCAAGTTGAGTGAGTAGCTTTAAAAGAGTCGGTCCACACTTTCATTTACATGCAATAAGATTCCGTGATAATTACAAAAAAAAATTAACCTTTATTTTAACTAAATGTACAAAAAAGGAGATTATAAAAAAAAATATTACCTCTAAGCAACTTTTTCAAAAACGAACCCTAAATAAAAAGAACAGGCGTCTCTTTCATCACCATCAACACCATACCTCCCATCAGGTAATCTCAAAGATTGGATTAAAGGACCTGGGAGCATATTAAAATAATTTGAAATTTCATTTTTGAATAAATCGAAAAAGTTCTTCTTATATCGTAATTCTAAATGATGTTCTTCACACATTGCTCTAAATTTTTCAAATGGGACAATATATTCAGGGACATTATCAACGGCATCCTTTAAATAATAACTGTAAACATTACCGAATGGTTGTTCAAATTTCCCATCCTTTGGTGGGACTTCAGGGAATGTAACAGAATAAATTGAATTACCCCATGATTTTTCACCTTCTTTTAACTTTTTAATTTTCCATTTAATAAAATCACTTGATGGAATTGTACCTAAGAACATCCCACCTCTTTTTAATGATTTACTAACATTTTCTAACATTTTATTAACATTTTCTTCATTTGTGAAAGCATAATGCATACAAAATTGCATACTAACATTATCAAATTGATAATTACAAACTTCTTCCGGTTGGAAGTCTTGTAAAGATTGAGGAATTGGTGTAGTGAAATCACCAGTAGCGAAAGCTGCATGGAATGGAAATCTTTGTTTTCTATACCTATGAACAGCTTCTTTAATACTTTGATCTGATAAATCAATCCCAACAAAATCTTGAGTATTGACCATTTGCCATTTGGCTAAATCACCACCTTTACCACAACCTAATTCCAAAACTGAACCATCGTGTCTTGAAAATTTATGAATCATAATATATTTAATGCAATTGTTGAAAGATCTCAGTCTATAAATTTCCGATTCCGTACGTTTAGCCTTATATGAATTATGTGTTTGAGTGTTGTAAAATTCTTTAACAATGGTATCTTTCCCCTCTGAGTTCAACTTTTTCAAATATTGAACTTTAACATTGACATCTTCACTTGCCATTTGGGGGACATTTTCTGGAACTGATGCATCTTCTGAAGGTTCCCTAAGCTTAGCATCTGCTTCTTCCTTTGCCTTAGCAGTTAATTCGATAGATTGAACTTGTTTATCATAATGATCTTGTGACATCCAAGCTGGTTTTTCCAGTTGGATTTTGTGTTTTTTTGGTGCCGGTTCTTGGACCGCTATTTCAGCAGGAGGAGCAGCAGCGCCAGCAGCAGCATTTTCAATAACTGGCTCTTCTCTCGCAGCTCGACGTTTACTCTTTTTAACGACTCTTTTTGGTCTTAATGCGTCCATTGTTTTGTTTGTCTGGGAAGAAAGAAGTTTGGTAAGATTAATTAAGGTAGTAGTCAGTCAATGTTGGTTTAATTTTTCCTTCCCAGTGAAAATTACTAGGGAAACAAAATTTTACTAGGCAAATTTTAAAAAAGTTCCCCAGTAAAAAAATAAACGCTTAGTAAAATTTACTAGGAAGCAAAAAATTACACTAAGTATTGTTAACAATATATACAATTGGTGATATCAGAAATCTTATATTTTTCATTATCATATCTTTTTTCTTCTCTAATCATGTCTAGGCGTTCAAGAAGGACCGAAACACAGCCTAAATACACATCAGAAGCCACAGAAGAGGACCACTTAGCCGATGATGCCGAGGATGATGAGGAGGGCGAAGTGACCCGGTGTGTTTGCAACCGGGCAGAGCTGGACAGCGACGCGTCCGATCCGGGGTTTTTCATCCAGTGTGAATCGTGTTCTGTTTGGCAACATGGGAACTGTGTTGGTATTGCTGACGAAAGCGAGGCGCCAGATATCTACTGGTGTGAAAAATGTAGACCTCAGATGCACACGCTGTTTGTCGACGATGCGGGGATCACTAAGTCCAGATACGATCCTAAGAGGTCCAACAGTCGTACACGAGTCGATCCTAGGGATCAACATTACGAAAGTGCGTTGAAGAAGGCACTTGAGGAGTCTGCCAGGGAGGCTGGCGGTGAAAGCGATTCAGCTGTTGTCAAAAATGAACCAACAGAAAATACTGAAATGGGGTCCAATGCCGATTCAAGTGTCAAGAGAGAGAAATCAGCAGACACCAATGGTCAATCGGATGAACAAATGACCAGCCAAGGTGAAGAGGTACATCAAAGGGCGGCAGTATCTACAACTAAAAAGGCAAAATCTACTACCCCTTTTAGTAAGGGAAGAAAGCCAAAGAAACAATCAGTTAAAGTGACCAAACCTAACAACACCTCCAATAACAATGGTAATAACAATGGTAATAACAGTGCTACTAACAGTTTCAAGCCCAATATCCCAGCTAATAAAATTTCACATACTGAAATGACTAGAAGAGTCTTTGCAATTATGGAATTTTTAGCCAATATCCAAACAAATCTTTCAGGAGAGGATAAATTCAGAGATGTTCTGGAAGAGCTTGGAACGAAAAGCTTGGATAGATCAATCTCTGGTCAAAGAGAGGACCTCATCAAAATGTACAATGAAAGTGTCGAGGGAGTGGATGGGCTTATGTCTCTTGTCAACGAATGGGTTGAAACCTATGATGAATAGGTGACAACATGGTGTTATGCTTTTGCTAATGGAGGCATTGTTATCTTTTTTTAAAACAAAACTATCTGTATAATACATATCTAATATAACGAAATATAAGTAAATAATCCATTGATGTAATTGCTGATTTCTATTTACATCATAGAAACATTTTCAAGAAACATTTCAGAGTTTACTATGCTTGTACCACCAATGGCGACTTTGATTCCATGTCCGGCATCGTTGAATTCTTGTACTATTCTAGCTTCTTCATAAGTAACACCACCAACAAAATATATAATGACATCTCTCGGGATACCTGATGGCGTACCAATAGTTGTGTAAACATTACTATTCAATTGACCCTGACGTATTTTATCTAAAACTAATGATAACCTTGGTTTACATTGCATGAATAAATTCCCATTTTCATTTTCATGATTACCAGTTAAATGCGATAACCAATTGGCAGCTTTAGAAGCAGCATTTGTAGAATTGTTGGCATTAAAAATTGAACCATCAGGTCCTGAAATACGTGATTTTAAACCATAAATTTTTAATACTTTTTTAACAATGTTCTCAACTTCAACGTTGTTAATCTGTGACAGTATTGATTGTATTTCATTATTTGGATTAGACTCATATTTCAATGCATATAGACACATAATCACTTTCAATGAATGCATAGGAATTTTTGAGTTTTCATTGTTGAAAATTAACTTTTTAATTTCTTCAACCTCATGTTGATGATTACCTTGATCGGAGTTATGACACATCCCTTGTTCTAATTCAGATCTTGCCCAAATCCCCAACTCATTGATTCTCTTATCAATTTCCGATGATAAGATCATATGTTTGGATAAATTAAGTGAAAGTTTCTTATATTGTGGGTAATTCTCAAGGAAGAATTTCATATCCTTTATAGATCCAATGTTTGAATTAGTCTTTGTTTGTAATTTATACTCTTCAACAAAGTCTTTAAGCTTTGTAGATAAATCACCAAAGTTTAAATACATTGATTTTAAATAAAAGTTATCTTCATTTGGATTCATGATAACCTTTTGTAATTCATTTGAAATATTAGTAACATGTGACAAATCTACTATATTACTATCATTACCAATACCAATTAATTCATGAATCATAGATTGATAAGTCCATGGAAATAACAAAGGAGTAACAGGGTCGTTCTTTCTATCCATAATTAAAAGTAATGGCCTTGTATCTGATTTAATTTGAATTTGATCGAATAATTGATGATTTGATTCAATTTCATAATTCAAAGATTGCGCTAATCTGTTAGCCAATTTGGAATTAGTTTCATATTGAATAACTGGGTTAACCTTTAAAGATAAACACATACTCAATAACGTTTGTGATGAAGCTATTAATGAAGGAGGATCCCATGAAGGTCCAACTGAGGGTAAACTTGGTAATTCTGCATTAACACAGGTAAAAAGACTACTGTTCAACACATAATAGTTGAAAAACATCTCCTCAAGTTTATCTACCACCTCCATTTGATCAGATTCAGCTAATCTTTCCAATTGAGGTTTTGTAACAATCGAATTAAAATGGATTTTATATTTCCCATACAATGGCCTATCCAATTCCCTTACCAAGGCATCAATTATAACATCATTAGTAGAAGCAAACACAGAAGCCTCCATGTTTCTCAAGGGAGAACGACCAGTGTCTTCTAACCGGGCCAAAAGTCCCACGTTTTCTTTCAAAAGACGTGTTTGAGTGGCCACTAACGCGATCAAAGAAGTAGCAGTCTTATCCAGCAAAAGTACTTTCAATGGAGAGTTAGTACCCGCTTCTAACAACTTGTCAACATAGACATTGGAAATACTATACAAATCCATATTGATAAACAAAGTGGTTAAGACAAATGCTTAATTTTTGTCTAGATACAATTTAATCATTTTTATATACAATAACTCATTCTCATTTACCATTTAATATGACCTCATTACAGCCCACTGAGACTGTCCATGAGTTGAGCCAAACATCTAGTGATAACGATAGCAGTCGCTCGCCTTTAAAGCACGAAAACCCACCACCTGTGTCTCCTCTGCAACCTGAAAAACAGCCCCAACAACAGCGGAAGCTGTATCATCCAGATACCTTTCTTTCACAATCAACTGGGCAGGAAATACATGTTTCTCAACAACAAATCTCCACACAACAACAACAACAACAAAATCAAACCCCAGCTTCAATTCAGGGACCTTCAAATAGCAATTCATCATCAATGATTTTCCAACATTCAGGACTTAATCTTAATTATAACAATAGATCTTCAATGGGGCTAAACATGAGTGGATTCCCACCAATGCCAATGACTAAAACAAATTCCCAAAACCAATTAGAAAGACACCAGTCGTACCTTTCTTTCCAAGCAGGGGATCGTTCAAAGCAGCCTCAACAGGGTGTTTTTAAAATGAACACAAATGCATCTTTAGAAATTACCCCAATGAGCTCACATTCACATACATTATCTGGATCAAGTCCACATTCTGCTTCTTCTAATAAAGATACTTCAGCTGAAGAGTCATTTACTGGAAACCCCGAAGATGACATGGATTTTTCATCCTTCTTAACTTCAAGTCAACCATTAACTGCAAATAGAACACAACAAAAACTTTGGCTTCAAAGAGAAAATATTGTTTCCATTAATGATTCTAACACTGCACTTAATGATTCCCCAATTACTAACATTTCAACAAGGTTCAAATATGAAGAAGTTACCCGATCGTATATGCATGTTAGGAAAACTGGTAACCCAATAGTAGATTCATTAAAACGTTTAGATAAAATACCAAAACCTAATCATTTTCAAGTAAAGAAACAGGTGATCCCATCAAATGATCATAATTCTAAATTCCAAAAGGATGAAAAATCACATTTAGATGATTTAGTTAATTCGATATGGAAGAAATCAATTGAATCACAAATAACAGTCCCTCCACAACCTTTAATGAGAAAACAACAATTCCAAAATAATGACCAGCAAATGCCTAGTTTAGACTTACCATCACAACAATATACAACCACTCAACAACAAGCAAGACGAACACCATCTTCGCAAATAGCTGCATCTGAATTGTTTCACATGGGGCAAAGAAGTTTTGGTTCTAATTCTAATTTAACAAGAGGTTTTTCATTGAATAAAAGTACAAGTGTGGCAGTCAATGGAAGTAATACTCACATTAATAGCAATTTGAACCCAAATGCAAATTCAAATTTACATTAGTTTTTTTTTCATAAAATTATTATTCATGCATACCGTTGATCGTTTTATGTGTAAATGTATACTAAATCATTGCCATCATATAATTATATACAAAGTTCTTAGGTTAATTAATTTTCTCAATTTTTTTTTACTATTTTATATATTTTTGTAAGCTACTACTACTACTATACACATCATGTTATCGTCTTATTAGGGACTTTAAATCCGGACATTTGTCCCTCTAAGTAAACTTTATTAATAACATCTTCCAATTCACCATTTTGCTTTAATTCTTTATATTTCTTGTATAATCTCAAGGCGGATCTTGCATCTTCGATAGAATCATGATTACCCTTTTGAACCTCATCATTAAGAACATGATAAACAAGGAATTTCAAACCCAACTTTCTCTTTTCTGCCTTGGAATAATAACAAATTGCAGTATCTCTAACTTGTTTTGGAGAAATTTGAATATTGATCATTCTGAAATCACCAATAAGGGAATGACCCACCATAACACAACCTAGATTTAATAATAACCAAATTTTACGATAGGCTGTTTGTAAATTAACAAGTGATTTATTTGATATATTTGGATCCAAATCACCAGCTTCAATACCTGAAAACAATGTTTTATAATCATGGATCTTTTCTTCAGTTACAATATAATCATCAATGAAACATTCACCTTCCTTTGGACCTTCACCTCTTACAACAGATATACGACCAACACTTAATTTAGGTGGTTTAATCATCGTTTTAACACCTTTATTGTTAAATTCAAATTCTGGTGGTGCTAATTCAACAAATTCTGCATCAATGGCAACTAAAGTACCCAAAGTTGGTGCTTCTTGTTTAGTTAATAATTTATATTCAACTTTGATACCTTCTCTAATAGTATTAGAAAAATGATCTTTGTAAAGAATTGAATCATTCAAATGTGATTTATAAATGTCAACTTTAAATTCATCATCATAAATATCAACTTGTTTATAAATTACAATAGTTGGTCTCTTCCACCATTGACTCATATCTAAAGCTTCTGATTCAGGGACTTCACAAACTAAGAAATCGTTGAATAAATTCCATTTACCCTTTTTATCATTTTTATCCTTTTTAATTTTAGAAAAAGTGACTAAATGTGATTCATTACGTCTGTTAATAATTTGACATGTAACACCAACTAATTCATATTTCTTCTTGTTACCAGCTGCAAAACCTGTAATTGCATCTCTTCTTAAAACAGGGGTACCCATTGTTGCTTGAACTGAATAAAATTCAGGAACAAGCCAATCTTCAAAAGTTCTAATTTCATTCATCATTTGATTAGTCATGTCAACATTCAAAACGATAACTGGTGGTAAATCACAAATTTGTAAAGCTGCATTAACAGGATGTTCAATGCCACAATTTTCACACATAATTTGTTGTTGAATGTGTCTATTCATTGATGCTTCTAAATAATTCAAAATTGTAACATCTTGTAACCCCATGGAATTTAAACCAATTGGTCTTGAATTAATATCAATTGTTTGATAAATACCTTGACGTTTTTGTGCAAATGGACAAAATTTTGAAAAAATTGTAGTATTAGTTGAAACACCACAAATATTATTCAATTTAACAGATGTTTCTGTACCATACAGTTTACATTCATCAAATGATAATTTTCTCAAGAGGAATCTATTAAAAGTTTGAATAATTTTTCTTTGTTTAAAATCATCAATTGTTAAATAGTTATCATTGATAAGACCAAATGTTTGAGCCTCAGGAATTGATGCAAATAATCTTTGGAAATTAGATGCTGCACAGTGCCTACCATTCGCCTTGACCATCATATCAAATAAATATCCCAATTCCATTAAAATGTTAACTTCATCAGTTGCATCTTCAGCTAAAGTATCCAAAGCATAATTAAAAATCGGGCTGACAAATCTGTACAATTGAAATAAAGAGTTCATAAATGCATTCCCTGAATTAATTTCCAAACCTGAATATTTAGTTCTATTATAAAAATCGAAATCAAAATCATCAACACCAAATTTTGAATAACTAATGGATAGTTGATCATAAACATTAGGGACATCACCATCAATTGATTTAAAATCAAAAATAGGATGATCTGGATCTTCTTCTAAATGTCTATTAGCTTCAATTGGAGCACCATCTTCTAAAACACTGTAATAATCCTCATAATCATCCCTTTCACTAATGAATTTAGGGGTTTTAGATTTATCAACTTTATTATTATAATCAATTTTCAATTCACCCTGAGTATGATATCTTGGACCAAATCTACCCTTATCATATTTTGTTATGTAATAACCATTGGTTGAGAGATCAGAACTTTTCAAAATTTCTCTATCAATTTGAACTGGTAACCTACCAATGTTGAATTTCATATCATTTGGCCAAACTGATGATAATTGAGTTGAATAAGGAGGTAATTTAATTGAATTCAACGGTGAATCTCTTCTATTAATTTGAGCAATTTCAGGAATACGTTCCAAATTCATTGATGGATATTCCAATGGTTTATTAAGTAATGCAAATTTTTGATTAGCTGATCTTGTCCAAATATTTAAATTGTGCATTGGATCGGCAAATGCCATGAATTGACCAGATGATGAAATGTCAATACATGTAATATAAGATGGAATATCAACGTGATAAAATTGAGCTTTTGATGGATGAATCGTATCCATAAAAGTCATATTATCACCTGAAATAGTGACCATTAGAACAACATGAGGAATTATAGGATGATGTAAGACATATGCAGCTCTTGATGGAAAAGGAATTGGTTGTTGAACAGTTAAACCTTTTAAATCATATGATGAAACCCAAGCATCAAAAACAGGTTGAGGTTGTTTATTTTTACCAGTTGATTTAACAGAATAACCTGTAATTAATAAGTTGTTTTCCTTAACAGACATATTGAATAACCCCGTTGAAATTGGGTTGAAAGTTTTCACAATTATATCAGTTTTCGGATCTAAAATATCAATCACACCATCCATTCTACCAATGATAACATATTTTAAATTGGTATCTAAATGTAAAATATCATGTTTATAAGAAACATACCCTGAAACTTTATGATTAACAGTATCAATTTTGTAAATTTTGAACCCTGTTGAATCAGCTTCACCTCCTACTAAAACTTCTGATTGTGTATTACTTGTGTATGCCATAGACGTAAGTTTAGTACCAGCACTGAATTCAACGTTGTAAATAGTATAACCTTGTCTATGGCCCAAACGGATCGAATTTGTAGACAAAGTCAAAATCCCTCGTTTGTGGTTCATAATTTTCAACACAGGACCATAATGTGAACGACAGGACGTGTACATTTGCATATTAGCCCCCTGGAAACTTCTTAACCGCCCACTTTTCTCCCCCACCCAAAGTAAGTCATGGGAATCGTCGAATTTGATTGCAGAAACCCCATCCATAGAGTCTTCTGGAGCGGGCACGTGATTTGGCGGGTATCGCACTATCGGCAGTTGTGCAATCTGAAAGAGATAGAGTGTTAGTAAATTGATACTGGTGTTGCGTTGGTGGTTCAATACATACCTGTTGCCAATTGTCCATTGATTGTGAATTAACTAGTGTTGAATTTTGATGTTTTCATTTTCTTAGAAAATGAACTTTAGGTAAATATTGATAAAAGTAATGGAGATGATATTTTTCACATTATAGTGATTTTACCATCAATGGAATGCTAAAAATCCATAGTTGAAGATTATTTCATGTTCAAGGTAATCCAAAATACCGCGAATAGAGTCTTTTTCACCCTTTTTTAAACTACCCTTTGATTCTTAGTTAAAAAAAATTTTAAATCTTGGAGATGCTATCCATTTAATCACCAGAGATGTTCAATAACTTCAGATTGGGTCTTCATAAGGCTGCCCATGCTGCTCACGCCGCTCATGGTGCATGCAAACACACTACTGCCTCTGCTTCAATTATGCAGATGATTTCAGCCGCCAGAACCTACAAAATCAGAACCGCTGTCAAGAAGTTTTGTTCTGAATGTTACATCACCAGAAGAAAGGGTAGAGTGTACGTCCTTTGTAAGGCCAACCCAAAGCACAAGCAAAAGCAAGCTTAATCATGTCTCTTTGATGTGCGCCCATACCCTGTACATATACATAATATATCTGTTTTATATACAAATTCAAAAAAAAAGTATTATACGTTAGCTCTATAAAATTAAAATGTAAATACTACTATGGGGGGAGAGGTCTATTTCAACTCCCAAATGGATGCACCTGCACCACCAATAAAAACTAATTTTTCCCCAGTAGAAAATTCAGTAATTTCTGCACATCCTGTATCGGCAACTGTTGTGTATTTTGAATCAATCAAATTCAACTCTGGTAAAATTTTCCATAATTTAACACTTTGATCAACAGCTGAAACAAGGACGTGATTATTATCGACAACATTAACTGTCGTTATAGTTGAACTTGCAGCCGATTCTTCCATTGATTTCACTTCTAAAGTGAGTGAATCACCTGATTTGACAAATTCACTAACAATAAGAGCATTATCATCACCACCTGTTATTAAAAGGAATTCAGTATCACTCTTTTGAATTAAATCCAATGCTTTGATAGATGATTGATGAAGTTGTTGATTAATAATCAATGAACCAAATTTCCCAACAGTGTTACAAATATCAGAATTTAATTTCAATATTTTATCATTTACTGTAAAGGATTCATCAATTTTTTTACTGACGTCATAAACAGTAGCATGTCCATTAGTTGAACCAATCAAAAGGTAAACACTTCCACCCATGATGATGAATCTTGCATGGAAGATACAACATTTTTGATAATAATCATCAACTAATAATGTAAATTTATTTTGTTCAATATCAAAGTAAAACAATTTGACATTAGAATCAGAATAAACAGTAACGAGGACAAACCCAACAACTTTATCATCTTGATAAACTTCTAAAGTATCGAAATTCATAATTCTTAAATCTGGGTTAGCACTTGCTGGTGGTAATTTGGAGGTTAAAAACATGCATTTTTTACCATCGCATTGAGTCAATTTCCAAACGAACAATTCTTCTCTAGCTGAAGTAGAAAGAATATATTCATTGTTAACTTTACCAACAGATTGCATACCAGCAACGTGTTCTCTAAAAGTACAATCTTGCTTTAATTTACCATCCTTTGTAAGTGTACTAATTTTTAAAGTTGTATCTTCTGCACCAGTGATAACAATCTTTTCATCTTCATTTAATAAATTATCCACAATTGTAACATCTCTAGTTTCTCTACCATGTAAACCTCTAATTAAAGCAGTAACATCAAATGATTTTCCATTAGAAACAATAACAACTTCTGATGATCTTGTGTAGATAAATCTATATTTAAATTCACCATTATCAATCCATGATTTAAATGACCAACGTCTATGAGGACCACCACAAATTTCTCTAAAAACTTCAAATTGCCCAGTTTCATTCCAAAGGAAAAAACAATCTGATTTAAACCCATAAAGTAAAATATCATTATTAATACCCTTAATTAAACCTTCCAAAAACCCTCTTTGAATCTTGGATGATTGAATAAATTCGACTTGTTTAGTTTCAACGTCAAATTCAATGATATAATAATTCGAATCTTTATTAGTAACATACATGGTACATTTATTAGCATTTGAAATCATTTGAATTGATGATATAGTATCACCTTGAATAATTTTTGGTAATGTTACAAATGGTTCCAATGATTCATTCAATTTGTACATGATAATAGTGGCAAATCTGCAACCAAAGATAAACATCGAATTGGATGAATCGTATGTAACTGTATTTAAGACAATTTTATCATTTGGCTTAACAAGTTCCTTAGAATCTTCAACTAATAAATCTGAATTAATTCTATGATAAAGGATTGTATCTCTTGGGTTAGATGATTCAAAGAAAATGGATAAATTATCAGTATCATTTAATAAAATAGTAGTTAACCTTAATAAAGTTGATGAAATGTTCAATTCAATTTTATTTTCCAAATCACCAGTTTGTGTAAATTTCATCATGTAAACATTACCGAATTTATTACCCAAAATAACAATTGGATGATTTTCAAAGCATTTAACAATACTAAATCTTTCAAACCTTTTATCTTCAAATAATAATTCCCATTCAGTATATTGATTCTTTAAAACTAAAACTTTACCAACATTTGTAACTGCTAATATACCATAACCAAAATCAACGTATTCTTTAAACATTTCACCCTTTTCCAACACTAAATTATCAATTTTAATATCAGTAATATCCCATTGGACACGCATATAATCTTCTCTTTGATCTTGACCTAAATCAATCATAAGAACTTTTCCATCAGCACCACCAGTGAACCCAATCATCTTAGGGCCATAGACATCAACAGACCAAACGTGTCTACCAGTGTGACCATATATAGTTCTATTTTCAATTAAATCCTCAGAACCAATTTGGAAAGACCAAACACGAGAAGTTAAATCTTCACTAGCACTAAAAATCTTGAACCCATTTTCATTAACATCGTATAAACTGAGACCCCAAATTCTTGAACCATGACCCCAACCATTGGCTAATAGGGCACCTGATTTCATATCCCAAACTTTAATTGATCTATCATCTGAACATGAAGCTAAATATTTTCCATCTTCACTTGGAGTAACGTTAAAAATTGACCCTTCATGACCAGTTAAATTATGGTTAACTTGACATTTATCTAAATCCCAAAGGATAATACCGTTCATAACGGTGCCTGCAAGAACAGAAATGAGACCAGTTTCCTTATTTTCATGAAGAGAACCTGAATATAAAATGGATTTCCAATTACAAGTTTTGTTATCCTTCAAATGAAGTTTATTATTTTGACCAATAGTACAAATATGTACTAAATTATGTGCTGAAAGAACGTATATTAAATCAGATTTGTTTGATAATAAAACATATGTTATCCAATCACCAACACCATAAAGTGGTAATTCACTATTATCCTTTAATTGATCTAATTGGAAAACAGAAAAGTTTTGACCACCCCAAACCATAACTTTATCTCCCTTAACTTGGATCCCATGGATTTTATTTCTTGGAAAGATTTGCTTAGAACAGATCTTTTCACCATTTTGGTAATTGAAAAGAGAAAGTACTGGACCTTCAGCAACAAGTAAATTTTCATTGCTAATGGCTTTGACAGCACAAATAGGAGTCATAGTTTCTAATGGAAAAAGTTTCTGGTCCATTTTTCCCATATTAGAAGGATTAAATCGATTGTTTAACACGCTAGTTAGAACAAAAGTGAAAAATCTTAAAAGAGAAAAAAAAATATTTCTTAAAATTTGTATGAGTGTATCTTCAAATCTCATTAGAGTTTAATTAATGACTGAACCTGTTGAGGAAAAGAAGCTTCATAGGAAGACAATGGACTACTTTGGTCCTGCACACAATAACGTGCTTGCTAGATGCACAAAACCGCGTTCCAGACGCAACCAGAGGACACGAGTTGGGCAAATAAGACCAGATAGTAGTTTCCTCGCACAATTGACTACACCACAACAAGCGTCTCAATTAGCCACGGAGGATTTACCAATGAGGTTTGTACACGTTTCTACTAATAAATCTAAACATGCCATCCATTCTGTCAAATGGACACCTGATGCTAGACGTGTTTTAGTTTCTTCATATTCAGGTGAATTCACTCTTTGGAATGGTAACAATTTTGGGTTTGAATCCATCATGCAAGCTCATGATGCACCTATCTTTTGCTTAGAATATTCT
Source organism: Saturnispora sanitii (assembly GCA_030563185.1). Taxonomy (NCBI): domain Eukaryota; kingdom Fungi; phylum Ascomycota; class Pichiomycetes; order Pichiales; family Pichiaceae; genus Saturnispora; species Saturnispora sanitii. The sequence goes on along the minus strand of JAKUBF010000048.1, from coordinate 4,799 downwards.
CACAATGGTAGATGGTTACTTTCAGGTGATCAAACGGGTTGTATTAAATTTTGGCAACCGAACTTTAACAATGTTAACATTATTTCAAATGGACATGAAAATGCCATTCAAGATTTGAAGTTTAGTCCAACTGATTCCAAGTTTGTTTCATGTTCAGATGATCAAAATTTAAAAGTTTGGGATTTCGCCACTGGGAAAACTGAACATTCATTTAAAGGTCACCATTGGGATATTAAAGCATGTGATTGGCATGCTTCAAAGGGATTAATAGTTTCTGCTTCTAAGGATAATTTAGTTAAACTTTGGGATCCTAGAGATGCTACATGTTTAGCAACTATTCATGATTTTAAACACACTGTTTCTAAAGCTACTTTTCAACCAACTGGGAATCAAAATTTATTAGCTGCTTGTTCACGTGATCATTCAACACGTATATTTGATATTAGAACAATGAAATCTTTAGCTGTTATTAGGACTAAAAATGAAGCAGATTTATCAGCATTATCATGGCACCCAATTCATAATAATATTTTGACAATTGGTGGGTATGATGGATCATTGAATCATTTTAATTTTAAGTTATCATTAGATATGAAAGCTGCCTTAACTACAAATTTCAAACCAATGAATATTTCAGAACCATGGCATGAAACCCCCCATGCTCATGAAAAGGCAATTTATACAATGGAATACCATCCATTAGGTCATATGCTTTGTACTGCAGGTGCTGATAAATCAATGAGATTTTGGTCTAGGGGTAGACCTAATGAACCTGGTGTTTTTAATGATAGTGCATACACTGGTGAAAAGAGAGAAATTGAAGAAGATATTCAAAACCCTGGTGAGGAAGCTTTGGATATGGGTCGTAGTAAGTTAGTACCAGGTTTGAGTATCCCAGGGTTAGGTTAAAAGTTATATATCATATATATACATACTGTACATTAAAAAGATAGTAATAAATAGAAAATATGTGTTACATTCAATTTATAAAAAGTTAATCGTTACAAAAAAGCAATGTATTTATTACTTGGAGATCTTTGCTTAATTATGGTATGTTATGGGGTATTATTGTTGTTGTTGTTATCATTAATTATTTTCCATCTTCATTTAATAATTTAAACAAGATTCTTATTATCATTATCATTCACTCTTCGAATCAATCGATTCTTGAAGAGGATAAAACTTTGGGTATCATGATACTGTTTTGGTTTAAACCACTAACAGTATTCTTTTCAAGTTCGGTATTAGGCTTATTAATTTGCATGTATTCTTCATGTGTAACAGGATCGGAAACTGCAGTACACACAGGGTTATAATGACCTTCAGTAAAAAATACTTTCACAGCTTCCAAATAAGGTTCAGCGTATAATTCCCTATAGACATTGAGAAATTGATAAAACAAATTAAGTGCAACATTGGGGAATTTCAAATTTTGATGACGTTCACTAGTATGATGTTTTAAACCACAATCATAATAAATTTCTTCACCACAATTATTAATCCCAAAATATTTTACACCTAATTTTGAAATTTCATCAATTTTAACAGCTTCATATTGTTCCTCATATTTTTTAATACGATCAAGGAAATCAACAATAGCTGAATCCTTTGGCATATTTTTATAATCATTATTTTGTGATTTTTGTTCAATGTTATACCTTCTCAAGGCTCTATTAGAACATTTAACTTCAAATAATATAGGATTAATTTTAACACCAGATTTTTCAGAAGCTTCATGGATTCTCTTGAAAACTTCACCTCTTCTACTAACAGTTGTATTTGTAGCATCGAAAATCCCAACGTCAATTTTATCATTAACAAGATTATCAGTCAGTTGTTTCATTGCTTCAAATGCGTAAAAATCTCTCATTTTTAAAGATTTCTCATTATTGAAATCAAAATCAAATTTAACAGCCTTTTCATGGTTTCTCCTAACATTACCTGCATTAAAAGATTTAACTCTAATTTGATCATTTGTTTGATATTTGGTGAAATCAATGAAATGTCTAATAACAGATGATTTCCCAGAAGCTGGTAAACCAATTAATACAATAGCCCATTTTGTCTTGAAATCCAAATTTTGATCGTCGAATCTCACATCTTTGTTAAGATCTGCAGCGGAGTCGGACAAAAGGACGGTTTGCTCAGCAAGACAGGAAGAAGAGTCATACTCATCTAATTGAGAATGGCAACAAAAAGTAGAAGATATACATCTATCCAATGGAGCAGATGAATTAATATCGTAGAAATTGATTGCTGCATCTTCATCATCTGTTGTTGAGTTGGAATCAGATGCAAATTCGAACTTGATTTTCGAATCGTTAAAAATTTTATGCTTAGCAGTTTCAGCAGAATAGGAACCTATTTCAACAGTGGTATTAGTCAAATCGAGGTCGTTGACCCCAAGAAGTTGACCCACTTCTTTGGTAATTAGTTGAGGGGAATATTCAGGTGTGGTAAAGCTGGAAAGCGAGCGTTTCATTGGGCACAGTTCGATGGAAGACATCGATCCAATCTGGGAGGTATTTGTATGTCCTATGGGCGTGCTATTAGTAACGCTAAAAACAGAGGATCCTCCCCTACCTAACATCTCTGTCGTGGCTACAGAACCCTGATTGTTTGACGTGTCTGAGAGCAGCTTACAATGGATAGTCATTGTGATAAGAAAGAAGTGGAGATATGTGGAAAAAAAGGTTTTTATTTTTCCGAAATTTCTTTTTGTATCAACAGAACTCCGAAAAAAATGCTCAGCGCGTGAGTTTGGTCATTTGCTTATAAAGTTTCTCGTTTAACCGCTAAAAAAAAACCCCGCTGGCATTCTTTTAAAGAGGTGTTTTTAAAAAGCTTCAGTTGACTTTGGAGCAGAGAAATGTCCCTTTGGCTGAGGGGGAGAAAGCCCTCGTTTTCATCCAACAATTGATAGCCTTTACTTGGTTCTAATCCATATTGAAAGGCTATCATTATCCCATAAACGTCACAATCAACAACGCAAACAACGTTTTGAAAACGATCTTTAATTTGCTTGACGAAATTTTGTGTGAATCTATCGGGGAAACCTTTACCTGTGACGTAGACACTGTCATTTCTAACGTTTTTTCCAACAATAACGTTTGTGAAAACAGCTTCCTTTTCTATAACATACAATGTCTTGTATTCAACACCAATGGGTAATTTTGTCTCTTCACCTATCAACACAGGTTTGTTTCCAGCAATGCTAAGGAGCCCCTTTTCAACTATTCTTAATTGTAAATCGTCCAAATGGACATCCAAAACTGTTATCAATGAGTTGATTATCGAATTCACATTTTTTTGATCTTCAAACAACTCAACGTCCATATAATAAACCCCACGTTTGGAAATACTGCTCTGAAGACGGATCTGATCTTGGATAATCCCCAAAACGCGTATATATCTAACAAAACGCTTATTTTGTAACAAGTTATTAGTTGGGAAATTAAGACGCGTCTTTCCAATCTTCAATTCAATTAAAACCCCACCTTTCAACCCACTTTCAACCAACAAAAGCACATCTCCAATTACCCTAGAAACATCTGCAACAATTCCTGTGCTTTTGGTTAATTCAATAACACGTTTTTCCATAAGCTCAATTATCAATCAATAAGAACGGTATTATTAAATAATTAAATAAAAAAGAAAAAAAAAATCTGAGCTTATCTCTTAAAAACTTTCATAAATTAAACTCTTAATAGCGTAATTCTCATTAGCTTCTTCAATATCTTCCCAATTCCCAATAAAATCGTCCTTACCTCTAACAATCCCAGGTAAAGTCTTCCCACCACAGTATCTCTTCCAAATAGATTTGGCCTCTTCGTCTGTACCCAAATCACGTAGAGTGAATGGGATCTTATTAACAGTCAAAATCGTAATCACCCTATTCATTCTATTGTGAATATGAAACCCACCTGCAAGTGATGTGTAAATGTAAACAGGTTCATCTTCAAAGGTCATCTTCCCCGAAGCTTTAGGAACAAAAACAGACCCATCTTTCCCCATTTCAGCATGATGAGATTCTTCCAAAGCACGTTCTTTACGAACACCTGCAACAATCGAATCAAATTCAGCTTCATCTTCCTTATCCTTCTTTTCCTTAATAGCACCTGCAACAAAACACTCCAGTTCGTCTGATTTATCAAATGATCTACCCTTGGCTTCCATTTCTTTTAAAGCGGCCTCTAAAAGTGCTTCTTCATCTTCTTCTTCTGGTTCACCAGTAGTGTCATCAGTTTGTTCTTCTTCTTCTTCTGATTTAACACCACCCAGCTTCAATGGTTGTTCAGAATCTGAAACATCGTCAATGGTACTGTCTTCCTCAACAGTAGATTCAAATGTCTCTCCAGCATTTGCTTCATGTGCAGCTTCGTCTTCAATTGTTGACTTGATTTCCGGTTCTGCTAATTCATCCTCCTCTGATTTTTCAACTAAAGTAGTAGAAGGTTCTTCAAAAGCAGATTCAATCACAGGTTTATTGGAAAGTACTTCTTCTTCTTCTTCTTCTTCATGTGCAGCTTCCTCAACTTCTTCAGACTCTACTTGCGTAACATCAGTGTCTTTTATCGATTCATCATTTTCAGTTTGATTGTCATCAATAATAGTAGTTGACGACGTTGGAACTTCAGGTTCCTCATGTTTTTCTTCCACTTCTTTAACAACACTTTCAGGATTGGTATTTTCATTTTCATTTTCATTTTCATTTTCATTTTCATTTTCATTTTCATTTTCATTTTCATTTTCATTTTCATTTTCATTTTCATTTTCATTTTCATTTTCATTTTCATTTT
>JAKUBF010000047.1:0-34755 GCA_030563185.1 Saturnispora sanitii | reverse complement strand
CCCCTATTTGTAAGCCCGCAACAGGCCTGTAGCGTAAGTTATAGCCAATAATGCATTTTTTCAACTTTAAACGCATGCAGCTAATGAATAAGCCAATAAAATAGCGCCATTTCTTTCCTACACAAGCTGCATACCTTCCCGCATCATTTGAGCAACTATATGATCCTGTGAGTTGCCTGTAGCCCAAGTTATAGCCATTTTTGTAAATTTAACCATTCTATCTCAAGAATGAGGCACGATGGGGGTCCAATACTAAGCTCAAAATGTGCGCGTGCGTGCAAAAAACATAAAAACCTTGGTTTGGAGGCAACAGAGCGCGAATTGACCGAGTTGTAGCTCAATAACGTTTTGGGGCATACAAATACGCGTTTTGCTCAACAACGAAGAGGCTAAACAGCACCCAATTAACCCACAATCTGCACACAACCGCTAGCTACCATATGAAATGCAGACAAGGTCAAAATACCGGCTGGACGCCGAGTTATGACAGGTTTTACCAAAATTGTCCATATTGCAACATTTAACCGCCAATATCTCAGTAACTGCTGCCATTGGCAGCACTAAATTAATACCCAACATAAAATCAATTTGTCTTAATATAGCGGACCATTCTCCGCTTGAATACATTGAGTACGCGTCAAACCAAGTTGAAATAACGCAGTAACAAAGACACAGCAAAACGGAACACCACCATACTGGCACACAACATGCGCCGGGCGCTTCCGCACATTTTGACACCGTTGGTAACTCCGTAGCACATCCACAGACCGAGATATTGACGTTTTTAAAAATTGTAAATGCTCAGCACATTTGCCAATGGAAAATTCCGATATCTCAAGAACTACCAGAGATACCAACCTCAAAACTATACTCATGAAAAGAGAAAAATTCAAGCACCCTGGGGTTACAAGGAATAGGCCGTAGGGCCATTATTTTGAAAACCCACCAAAACAGGCTATCTCGTGATTGGCTGTAGCTACAGACAAGCTGCACGCGGAATCGTAACCGGAAAGACTGGAAAAATATGGATATGTGGTCGTTGTAGCGCCAGCTATGCTGCTATGGGACACTTTTTGCAATTTTGTGATTTTTCAATAAACAAAACGGGCCGTTTCTCGGTGTGCGCTAATGTCGTGGTCCTTTGCAGCTGAGCCATGGGAGAAACAACCATTTTCTCTAATATATCAGATTTCCAACTGGTTTGGAGTCATAATGGAGCTATTTTTCGCCGCTATTTCGCTCAAATCAGCCATTTTGACACCCATTTTGACCATTGTGGGCGTTGTAGCCACTCGATGGCCATCTAATCGGCCATTGTATGACCATCAAGGCAGAAGCTACCTACTGGACCAAACATCTAAAATTTGACGATTTGAAGTCCAATCCTCGACCTTCCACCTGCTGGCTGCCAATATTGCTTGAAATTTGCCAACTGATCTTCCCGGGACGCGTTCAAAATGGCTCACAAATGCCGCACACGCACCCACCGTGCGCGCTTTTCTCGCCTTCCCGCCCTTAGCTGGTCGCTGCTGCTCGCGTGGCCCTCATATCCAGTGTCTGAAAAGTCCTGTTGAAGCACAAAACTCCAATCTATTTTTTTAATTTTATTTTTTTTTGCGTTTTTACTATCGTTCACGTTTGAATAGTTTTTCGCAATTAAGTTAATCCAAAAACATCATAACAAAGTCGAATAAGGTGTCATTGTGTTTATAAAAATCCACTCTTAATTAAAATTGTAATTAGTGTAACAACATTCATATTTGTTGTGAGCTTCCCAAATAGGAAACATCTATTCTATCCCTTTCCTATTGTCCGAAACCTAATCTTAGCAGAACCGTGTCTTAGCGCGTTTTCCGTGTTTAGCATAAATACGTGGACTTACGCCCCTTTTTATTTAACTTGTATACTTCCTATAAATTTATCTTGAACTTACTTAATCGTACAAGCGCTACAATTAGATGTTATTTAAATTTTTGTAGAGGCCAAAGAACACGATTTTTTAAATGCTCATTTGCTTATCAGTTTTTATATAGTGATTTCATTATGACTTTTATAATAGCTTTGGTATGTTGTGTTGGCCAAAAGTAACACAACAAATTAAAAATAAAGATAATTATTGTATAGTAGTACCTAATATTAGTGAACCTTGAATAGTGATTAAACTTCTCAAAAATGCCAGTTAGAAAAACGTTACAGGGTAATCATTTAAAGTTCTGTATCATTACGCAACCTAGAATTATAAAGAAACAGCTCATAAACAGGTCGAAGTAAACGCCTTAATAATTAGTTGAATTTATGGCTTGCTTACGTAATACCAACATTATTTTTCGTGTTTGATAATAAATTTTCGCGTCAATTTTTCAATTTAAAACGACAACAAAACATACTCTTCATTAACAACAACAGATTGGATGTCTACTGAATTTGACAGAATATACTTGAATAGATCGAAACTTCCCGGGCGTGTGCGTATTGCTGAATCTGGTCTTGGGTGGAAAGCACAACTTCAACCAGGTTCAACGATTAAAACTACCCCATTTTTACTCCCTGCTGAAGAAATCCTTTCGTGTTTTTGGTCAAGGGGATCAAGAGGTTATGAATTAAGAATTGATACAAAAACTCTTGGAGTCGTTTCACTGGATGGGTTTGATCCTCAAGATCAAAACAGATTAAAGAATACCATGCGTGATAATTTTAACATTACTATGGATAATAAAGATCATGCTTTAAGAGGTTGGAATTGGGGTAAGACAAACATGGCTAGGAATGAACTGATTTTTGCCGTTGGTGGTAAACCCGCTTTTGAATTGCCATATAAGGAGATCTCCAATGTTAACCTTTCTGGTAAGAACGAAGTTGCAGTTGAAATGGATTTAAATAATGATGGTGATATCGAAATGGCTGGTGATGAATTAGTTGAAGTTAAATTTTATTTACCAACACCTGCCTTACCTAAACCAGAATCTACATCTAGTGAGGGTGAAACTGAGAAAACAGAAGGTGAAGAAGGTGAAGAAAAGGTTGATACCACAGTTGTTTCAGCTGCAGAAACATTTGTTGATTCTCTGAAGGATAAGGCATCACTTACACAACAAACTGGTCCTGTTATTGTTTCTTTGGCTGAAGTTCTTTTTCTTACCCCTCGTGGTCGTTACGATTTGGATTTTTCATCAGATTTCTTACGTTTACGTGGTAAGACATACGATTACAAGCTTCCATATTCGTCAATTCAAAGGATTTTTTCTTTACCAAAGATGGATGGGATGAATCATTTAGTCATTTTACAAGTGGACCCACCATTAAGACAAGGTCAAACAAAATACAATTTCCTCACTTTACAATTTGATTCACAGGAAGAAACTGAAGTTGAACTTAATTTGGATGATGAAGAATACGAAAGAGAATACAAAGATAAACTTAACAAATCATACTCCGCTGCTTCTCATTTAGTTTTAGGGAATATCCTTCGTGGGTTCACTGAGCGTAGAGTTGTGTTACCAGGTACATTTCAATCAAGTGAATCAATGCTTGCCATTGCTTGTTCATTAAAGGCTAATGAAGGTCATATTTACCCATTAGAGAAATGTCTCTTGTTTGTTACTAAGCCAACTTTATTAATTGCTTATTCAGAAATTAAATCCATTACATTCTCCCGTGTTGGTCAAGGTTCAGCACAGAGAACTTTTGATATGGAAGTTGAAACTAGATCTAATATTAAGCATACATTTGGTAACATTGATAGACAGGAACAACCATTATTAGAATCATTTTTCCAATCCAAGAACCTTAAGGTATCAAATGATGAAAAGATTGCTAAACAATTAATGGCATCTGCTTTGAACGATGGTGATGATGATGGTGATATTGATATGGGTTCTGCTGATGAAGATGAGTCACCAGATGAAGATTTCAATTCTGATGCCGGTGGTAGTGACAGTGAAAGTGAAGTTGATGAAGAATTTGATTCTGATGCTGGTGGAAGTGATAATGAAGGCGGATCTGATGATGAACCAGAAAGAAAGAAGCAAAAGAATGAATAGGTATTTATAACTTTGTCTAATGTATATTTTTAAGAAAGGAAATTTACTGTAGTTTAACGAGTTGGTACATAAAAGGAATACTTGAATACTTTTAAACTGAATTATTATAAAAATTAAATAAACATTTATGTTAGCTATATGACATCCTTCTAATCTTTTCCTTTGAAATTTCTTTGAAAAGAACAGAATTTGGTAGTTTAGAAATCGGTCTCCTTTCAACGTTACCAAATTCTCTTTCAAAAATCCCACAAAGGTGTTTAACTTTTGAAATGTCTCTAATTTTCCCCTTAATTAACATTTCCTTCATTACCTCAATTTCGCCAAGAGAAAGATCACTTATGTGGCGTTTATCTCTGGAATGAGCGTAATGGGGATACTGACAATCATATTCGATTAAATTATCAATTCCAGCTGGTTGTTCACCTGATTTGTCTTCTAATACTATAAGCCTTTGCTCAGCGGTAACAATGGGAACTTTTTCAACTTGGACGTTGTTAACATTGATATTATCATTTGGTTTCTCATCTGCCATCTGGTTTTCTTCAATTTTTGAATGTTCAGCATCTTCAGTTATTGTATTCAACCTTCTGAATTTGTTAAAATCCAGTTTAACTTGGTCTTTAATGGGTAAAACGGCCTTTTTCAATTGATTATCTAATTCCACCCTTTTAGCTTCAACAAGAGATTGAATAATCGATTCGTCAAATTCTAGATTAAACTTTTTAGATCCCCTTTTGTATTTGGTCTTCATCTGTTCATTCAAATTAGAAACACTGGGGAGTTTGTAAAGTTTTTTAACTATTTGATACTTTTCAGATTCCTTTGTAAGCTGGGCTAGAACAGGTTCCAATTCAAATTTGAGTTGTTCAACGATTAGTTGGATAATCTGTGTGTCTGTTGCATTTAAAAAAGGAACTGGGTCATCATCATTTTCCTTTGTACTTAGTTGGGGCTCATGTTGCTTTTCCTGTTCATTTAGTTTTGTGTGATGTTCTATGATATCCTTAGTTAGAATTTCACTAAACGAGGCATCATCATCAGAAGAAATTAATGATTTCTTACCAGGAGATGGAATATCAATTGGTTTAACTTTTGAATTGGGAGAGTGCAATTGTTGTGGTGGTTCCTCAATAGGTGATTCATCTGAATCACTGTCCAAATTAAACGAATTGGAAAATTTATCTAATGTAAAATCTTCTTCATGTATTAAATGATGTACTTCATCTTTCTTGTCCTTCTCATCCACCACTAAACGTTTCTCTGGACTTTTATGCAGTTTAGACTTTTTGTTAATTTCAATGAACTCTTCATAAGATTTAGTACGAAACACAGTTTCAACTGGGCTTGATTCATAATCAGATTCTTCACCATCTGAAACAGAAGAGTGCTCAGCATGAAAAGAATTTAAATTTTCATCCATATTAACAACGTCCAATTCCTTTAAATCCCCTTGTTCCAAGGCTGACAATGTTTCTATAGACTCTGCTTCTTTAAGTCCATTCCAAAGATCCTTTAATTCATTGGTCAAGGAAGTCCTTTTTCTCCTTCTAGTTGATTCGATGATATTTTTCAAATTTTCCAGTTCACTTGTGAGTGAATATTTGTTATTAAGATTAACAGGACCTTGAAAATCAATAGAATGCTTTTGCCCAGCTTTTTCGAATTCCCCAATTGATTTAAGTGAAATCAGTGAATGAGAAGGTGTCGATTCAAAGGCAATTTCGGCTGCTTCACCTATTTCGATCTCTTCACCTAATGAAACAACATCTGAAAAGTTTGTGAGCTCATCCAAGGCATCCAATGCATGTCTAGAAGAACTCCCATGTGTATTGTACTTTATTTCCCCTGTTTCACCATCTGGTTTACCCTTTCCTGGTGAATCGATGAGATGCTCAGTAGTAGAAGCTAGAGGTTTTGTTTGCAATTGTAAAGTGTAAACAGGGTTTGTCATACAAACGGGGAGGGGGGAAGAGCAAGTGTACAATAGAGGTACAAAATAGAAACAATTACTTCTTTTAACAATGTCAACCGTGATGATGACATGTCACTTTATGTCGTATTTAAGAATATGAGGCATATTGATATGTCACTAAAATGTATAAAAAAGTGTAAACTTTTATTAAATGCCCTATGCTAGCCCAGCCTTCTGGGTATCTTGCAAGCCCTGCAAGCTCTGATGGTAAAAACAATCAAAATAGTCCATAAAATAAAACCAATAGTCCATTTCAGCGGGGATTGTCACGTCAACGTAGCCGTTTCCCCCTGAAGCAAAATCAAGTCCATTATCACGGCAGAATCTCTCAATTGCAAATCGGACCACGTTATTCGGCACCATGCACTGTAACTGTTTCTCCCCCAATGAAATACCCAACGTTATCCGCCATTGCAGGATCTGGACAACGTGCTGTGGGGCCAGATCCCGAAAATCGATCTGGCTGCTCCGACTATCGGGGTTATTACGCACGAAAATTCTCCCAAAGCCAAAGGGTGTTTCAAAAGGGACAGCAGGTATCTTTTCTGTGTTTTCTGTGGTAATTATTCCAAGTGGCGACACACTTTCCATTAATTAATGAAAGAACAAGTGATGAAAAATGTGGTGATTACATTCAGCTGCTTTTTTTTTGGCTTATCGACCCAAATCAGGAAATTTTTCAGGGCTTATCTGTATCTTGCTATTTTTTTACAATAGGCATTACAAAAGTTGCCTCCCCAAATGCAAAACGTATATTTATATCAGAGTTGAAATTTCAGTATATAGGTGTTATTACAGTACCAACCATTCTTCTTAATAACAACAGGGTGTTTTTTTGCCACTGTGGTATACTGTACTGTCCAACTATTCTCAGATCGTGAGCCGTAAACCCGCTACCCCACTTTAACCAGCTCAACACTCTTTAGTGACCCAACATTCGATAGTGCGTGACTTATACTTATCAATTCATTTAAACAATAAACGAATATCCATTCAATCGCCGCACTTTTGGTGCAACCTATCCATTAAATGACAGTTTTTTTTCCTATTGTTCTGATTTTTAGATGAGAGATCTAGAAAAAATATTTGATTCCATAGCAATATTATGCTTAGCATTTTTTTTTTTTTTTAATTTAATGAATGTATGAACATTCTTCAGCAAATTGATGCAGGAGTAAAAGAATTTAAATGTGAATATGAATATAGATTATTTTTTTGATGAAGTTCTCTTCTTATATGTGAACTCTTGAGAAAATAATTTTATATAAATAAGAGTCTTATGTGACAAGAGCTATTTTCTTATTCACCAAATTTGACTATTAATTAACCACTAAAGTGATGGTAATTGTTATGGCATGAGATTAAAAGGTTTTAAAGAATGTTGAAAACACATATGTACATAGTATATGTCAGGTGATTAATTAAAAATATTATTATATTGTACATATATAATAATTTATGTAGCTTGTTAATAATATATGAGTAGTACATTATATAATTCTATATATTATGAAATCTATGACGTATTTGGATAATTAAACTTGACAAATTCAATTAAATTATCTAAATTTTCACTCTTTCTAATAACTTTATCTTCTTCAATAGTGTAATACCAAATGTTATCAACGTTAAACTTTTGTAAATATTGTAGAACTTTATCATAGTTTAAACCAACTTGATCTGATTTATGAGAATCATCACTTAAGCAAAATTTAACACCTTTAGAAATCATCAATTTAAAAATATCTCCTTGTGGATAAGGGCTGGACCAACCCTTTCTAATAGCAGAAGAATTCAATTCAACTAAAAGATCCAATTGGATAATTAAATCAACTGATTTTTCAATAATTTCCCAGATCTTAACGTGAGATTGCAAATCTGCAATCAAATCTTCCTTTGGAGTAAGCAATCTTATAAGATCAAAATGCGCTACAATTTCGGGTTTCAAAGTTTCAATCATATGATAAACAGTTTGAAAATATTCTTTGTATAATTGTATTATATTACCTTTGCCAATTATTTTCAACGCTCTATTCCATTCTGTTTGATCAAAATCAATTGGTATACCATTAATATGATGGACACTACCAATAATTAAATCAACAGAATATTTCCCCTTATAATCTAAACACATTTTTAAATGGTCATCATTGATCCCACCTTCAGATTCGAACCCTACGAGAATTTTAGTCCCATTACTTTTGTTCAATTCATTTTGGATTTTTCTCGCCTTAATTATATATTGATCAAAAGTTTCAATGAGATCAGATATACTTAAATGTGATTCCTCTGGGTATTTAAATTCATTATCTAATCTTGGAACGTGTTCAGTTAAACAGAACGTCTTGAACTTTTTATCTTGTGCCATTTGCATCATCTCTTCTATAGGAGAACTAGCATGGCAACAGAACGTACTAGAATGTGAGTGATGTGAATGCACCATTTAATAAATACTATTAATCGTGACTATGACTCAGTATAAATTCAAGACTATCAAGTATCTTTTTCTTTTCTTTTCTTTTCTTTTCAGAATCATTTATGCTCAGCAGAAAATAAAGAAAAAGAATTAAAATATATTAAAAGACAAAGAATAATAAACACTATAAATAAACAAATACTTTTTTTTCACATTAAGACAACAAATCCAAGAGTGGCGCCTGTTAACATTAACCAAAAATGTAAACCTGTTGAATCAGCTTCATTAACTGGAATGGGAGTTGGTAAAGATGAACTATTTGTTGAATTTTTTAAACTTGGTGTCATAGTAGCCCAATTTTTCTTAGTTTTAGAAGCAGGTGTTTTCCAATAAGATGATTGAAATCTAGCTGAATTTGAAGTATTAATTTCAAATTGGAATCCTTCAATTTCAATTGATTCTTCTTTGATATTAACATTAACATTAACATCAAGTGGATGTTCATTAGCTAAAACTGAAGTTGAAGTAGCAAGTAAAAGTACTAAACTGTTTAATGAAACCATTGTTGTTTGATGGAAGGTGTGGAATGTGCATAGTGGTGTATTGATCGCTGAAATTTAGGACGGATTGGCCGCTTTTATATTTTTTTCTTATATTCTGTAATGGAATTTACAGAATACAACTACATATTGAATATAATGCTTTTTTTTTATTTGCAGTATACATATCAGTTTTTTTACAGTGTAGATAACACGTTCCGTTGTTTACAGAAGGTGAATTAATATAATTTATTCGCTGTTGTTTGAACTGGAAAATTGCAATTTTCATTTAATATCCAAATTTTGGGCACAATAATGTAATATGAACAAGTTTCGCATACACCATTAACTCTGTTAAGGTTAAATTATGGAGTAAATAGATAAATGCGTTAGGAGCAAAGTTTAACTCACAATTTTTTTAAAAAAACGTTAATCACTTCATTTTCAAAATTCCCCATGTGAAATACAAACAAGTAACAAGTGACAACCTAAGAACATGTTTTACAAATTTCTCTTATCTCCAACTTTTAAAGCAAACCTGTATTCGAGAATTTTTTTAAATAAAAAATGACGTAGCTTAATTAATGAAGTACCCTTGTGTTTACTTTAATTGAAAATTTTTTTAGATTAATTAAACTTTAATCAAATTTAATACAAAAAACTTTGAGATATTTTATGGTCTGGAGTCAGGTTGACCCAACTAAGGCACACATTGCATATTCTATTGTTGGGATTTTTACCTTATTATTTTCATTATTTTCGTTATTCGTTAAGGAAAAACTTTTTATTGGTGAAGCCAGTTTAGCTACAATATATGGATTAATCGTTGGTCCACATTGTCTCAATTGGTTCAATCCATATAAATGGGGGACTTATTTTTACAATACTATTGAATTAGCCAGGATATTATTATGTATAGATATTGTGGCTTCTTCAACTGAATTACCCAAGAGATACATTTGGAATCATGGTATTTCAGTTATTACTATTATGTTCCCAGCTATGATATCTGGTTGGTTTATAATTGCATTATTCATTTGGGCTGTTATCCCCGGATGTACATTTGTTATGGGGTTAGTTATTTCGGCTTGTATTACAGCAACTGATCCAGTTTTAGCTCAAGCTGTTGTTGGTAAAGGGCCATTTGCTAAAAAAATTCCAGCTCATATTAGACATTTATTAATTTGTGAATCTGCATGTAATGATGGTATGTCAGTTCCATTTGTTTATTTAGCATTGAATATTTTAAAATTTGGTTCAAATGCAAGATTAATTGTTAAGAATTGGTTATGTATTTCAGTTCTTTATATGTGTGTTTTTGGGCTATTATTTGGTGCAATTATTGGTACAATTGTTAGATATTTGGCCCAATTTTGTGAAAAGTATAAATTGGTTTCACGTACTTCAATGTTAACATTTTATATAACTATTGCATTAATATGTGCAGGTTTTGGTTCATTATTAGGATTTGATGATTTATTAGCTTCATTTGCAGCAGGTGCGGCATTTGCTTGGGATGGGTGGGTTTCTGAAAAAACTGAAGAATCTGATGCTTCAAGTGTTATTGATTTTTTATTAAATATTTCTTTTTTCATTTATTTTGGTTCAATTATCCCATGGGAACAATTCAACAATGGTTCAGTTGGTTTAGATGTATGGAGGTTAATCATTATTGCATTAGTTGTCTTAATTTTACGTAGAATACCAGCGGCATTATTAGCACAATATTTTTGCCCAGATATTAAAAATTGGAAAGAATCATTATTAGTTGGTCATTTTGGTCCAATTGGGGTTTCAGCAATTTTTGGTTGTATTATTGCCATAACTGAATTAGAATCTGAAGCTTTAAATTTGAACCATGAAATTCTTATCGAATATCCAACATCAAAGGAGAATTATCAATTAATTAGAATTTTATGGCCAATTGTTACATTTATGGTTTTAGTGAGTATAATTGTCCATGGTTCGTCTGTTCCTATTATGATTTACAGTGAATATGTTAAATTTTCAAACTTTCAAACTTTTGGGAAGAATTCAAAGTTCAATAATTCATCAGATTATTCTGAAGCGGATAATAATTACATTGAAATAGATGATAACGACATTGTTCAATTATCAAGATTAGATTCAGATGGCGTTTTACGTTTCCCAGATGCAGTTTATGAAGATAACAGATCGATTATCATTGAAGATCAATTGGGTGAAGTGCTTGATGTTGTTTCTAAACCATCAAAAACTTCATCTTCTCGATTGAAAAAAGTTTTGAAATGACGTTTGGGTTTGTTTATTCGTAATTTTTTTCTTAATCTTTTGTATATATTATTGTATCACCCGACAGAGTATTACTTTTTTTTTTAGAAAAAGGCGGGTCATTTTAATGATACCGAGTCAAGCCATGGGAAAGTTTGTTGCAACTAGAAGATAAAGTTTCTAAAGGTTTATAAAAAGAAAAACAAGAAAAGAAAAGACAGGTAGTTGTTTGAACACTGACAAGTATATTAAGATGTAACGTTACATAGTAAAATAATTCACATGAAAAGTATATAATTATTTAGCATATACCGGCTATAGCATAAATAAACTAAATTCAACATTGTGTCAAGAGATTTAACAATGAAAAATGGTATCGCCCAAATTGTAATATGGGCATATGCAACTGGGAGGAGGTTAAATGTGTACCCTTAATATCCTCATGCGGTATTAAAAATGTAGTGACCATTTAGTTATTGGATTACTTTATTTTATCCCCATATGTGGCATTGATTAGGATGGTATGGGAGAGGGAAACGAGATTAATTGAATATTTCGTTGGAAAGGCTGTAGCTTTAACGCACTTACTTTTATATTCGTATCGGAAGTAATATTTATTAATAACTTCCAAAAAGGAACATGTGTATTAATAGAAAAAAAACAGCACCATCTATTGCTCTAGAAGGGCAGTGCCGTTAGGTTATTCAGTACGACGGCACAGTTGCGGGGGGTAACGATTAAGGACGTTGTTCATAATTTACCAAGTCAGCAAGCGGGGAGTGACACTCAAGGTGAGGCTGTGAATGTCAGACCAGTTTGGCCGTTTTCTTTTCTTATTTGATGGGCTCACTTTATAAAACCCTACAGGAAAACTGGATACTGCCGAAAGAGAGCAATCTTGATGAAAATCATGAATGTTTAATGTTTCACAGTCTTATAAAACTACATATACAATATATAACAGGGTTATAACCAACCCTCTTAAATCCCCATAGAGTCTTTCAAATCTACTTCAACCAACGTTAATATTGACTTTTAATTGAAAAAGTTTAAATTTTAATTATGGCTCAACAATAGAAACATCATATGATACTATTGTTAAAAAAAAAAATGCGGGCTGTTTAGATTTTTTTTGAAAAATTAACCCCGATTAAATACACAGTAGATTCTGGGTTTCAAAACTTTTACCAGTGTAAACTAGTCAATTTAAAATCCCCATTAGGTTTTAACCGACGCTTTTCCGGTATTGTAATACCCAACATTTCATTAAAAAAGGTAAAAATTGCTCATGAAATTTAGTCCCCAGTACTTTATGCAAAATGGGAAATGGCTTGATTCGGAGTTAGTATCATATAAGAGGTATTTTATATCCTAAATAAATAAATAAATAAATAGAGGTATCCTTTCCTCCTCCTCATTTTCACTTTCACTTGAAAAGAAAAAAACAATGTCAGCTTCAAAGAGATGCCGTGTTGTTACTGCTTGTGATTGCTGCAGAGTAAAGAAAACTAAATGCAATGGTCAAAGTCCATGCGGGAAATGTATTTCTAATGGCACTGTTTGCGTTTACGCTGAAAAACCTAAAAAGGACCACGTTTTCAGTAATGATGAAGTCCACCTCATTGAGAACAAAATTGGAATACTTACCAATTCTTTAATTAAAGTTGCTAAACTTATTAAAAATAATGATTCTCTTTTAATGGACAGGCTAAGTTGGGAATTGAATAAAAATGATGATACACAAATAAACAATGTGATACGTGCTATAGATAATATTCCAGCTTCTTCAATGGCTTCAAGTTTAAGTACTTCTTCTTCTTCTTTTTCATCTTCAGATTTAAATTCAAATTCAAATTCAAATTCAAATTCAAATTCAAATTCAATAATGAATGTCCCATATTTATCCCCAGTAGACCTCGATATAGATTTAAATTTCAATTTCGATTTAGATCAACTGATAGATACTTATTCCTTCAATCAATCAAGTTGTGGCAATATGCCTTTAATTAACACTCAAACTTTATAATTTTTTAATTCCCTCTCTCTATTGTATGTTCCACGGAATTTCTTATGCACGAAAAAAAAAATACAATTAATCGGAATGATCACCGAGATTTTTCGCTATTTTTGCCGAATTCTGTCAACTTAAACTATAAATACATCAAATCTTCCACATGCCCAATCTTTTTTATAGCCACTCTAATTATTTTCATTATTTTACACTTCATATTGGGCATCACTGTTCCATCATTTTTATCCTAAAGTTGTTATTTATCTACCCTTCATTCCCTTCCCTTTCCTTATTAACGTCACGCGCATCAATATGTCAAAGCATAATAAAAGAATGAGAGTTGAAAAAGCTTGTGATTCTTGTAGAGTGAAAAAGACAAAATGTAATGGTAAGGATCCATGTGAGAAATGTGTTACCAATAACTACATCTGTACATACTCTAAAAGAAATAAATTAAAGGATAAACAATTTCAAACTGAACAAGTTGAAATGCTTGAAAAGAGACTCAGTTTATTGACAAATGCTTTATTGAATTTGTCAACTTTAGTTAAACAAGATAATAAGCCACTGTTGGCACAATTTGCTAATAATATTCAACTGAATTCTACAGATTCAAATTCAGATTCAAATTCATCTTCATCTTTAGTTAATCAAGCTAATACTAAAAATAATAATTCTCATAATAATGAGCCAAGCATCCAAATCAATCAAGTACTGAATACATTGATGAAGATAGGTGTATCCATCAATAATGATCTCTCTTCAGAGTCTAATAAAGTCAATGATCAAAATATTAAAAATCAATATATAAATACTAATAGAAATGAGAAAACTAGTCAACCACCTATACAAACAAATTCAGTTCCAGTTGACGAACAACAACAACAACAACAACAACAGTATCAAATTGATCAAGGTTTAATTTACAATAAAACTTCTTCTTTTAATGAATTAGATTCATTAAATACTACTCAACAACCGCCAAGAAATTATCCAGCTGCATTTACTCAAATGGATCAATTACAAAAACCACAGCAAATCAATTCAAATCAATATTTTCAACAACAAGAATATCAATATGGTTCTGGTAATCAAACTAATGAAATGGTCATTAATTCAACAGTTTCTGATTCATTCCCTCCAACTCAAAGGGAATGGTTAATAGACCCTTATGCGTTCGACCATCATTCTTCTGAGTTCATTACTAATAGACCACAAACAAATCAACCAATACAACAACAATATTATGTCCAACAACAATCTGATCAGCAGTTACAAAATTCCTCAACTGCTAATACACAGTCCGAAATATTTTACGATGTAAATTATCAACAGCAAGATTACTATGAATAAACGGATCAGGTCCTTAATCTAATATAAACTCTAAAGTATTCTCTCATTAACTTATACAAAGTTGGTGTTCATTATTCTCACATCCTGTCTATTTCAAAAGATTTTAACTGATGAACTAAAAATAAACTTCTTTGTTTTGATTATTTTCATATTGTACTTTCATGACCGTAGCTTTTTCTATTCCATTTCGTTTTATGGTGGTAATTATTATACACTAATTAATTCCTAGCCTAACTGTTTTCTTATACAACCAATTGTTAATTTATATATATATATCCCATTGGGAATTTTCAGCTAATTTGGTTTACCCCGCATATTGGGAAACAATAAAAAAAAATTGCACTATGTAGGGAACTTTTGTATATTTGGGGCTGTTAACGTTGATAATTCAATCTTGCAGTGGTGCAGATTGTTCAATTTTAACTTTTTATGTATAATAATTTAAAAGTGACTTTTTATTTAAAAGTAACTTCATATATAAATCTCTTTAATAAATCAGTTTATTTAATAACTATCAAATACTCATTTAAAAAACTGTATCTAATTAGAATTATTTGCACGTTTAATGTTATTTGAAAAGCGCTAATATTTTATATAGATGCAGCTTCAAATTTCATCATTATTTTTTTTCCCCATCTTTAAATTGTATAAACGCTATTTCATGGTTATTAATTCAATTTATAGCCCCATGTAGTGCCCCAATGTAGTTATGTTAGTTAATAAATATAGTTGAAACGATTTACACAGTGTTGTTTGATATACAACAGTTAGAGAGTACCTGATATTTCATATTTATTTTAACGCAGTTGCATTAATAGTTGCAATATGGCACATACGGCTAGATAAAATATGCACAAAAGGTAATTTATGGACAAATGTAAGATCTATAAATTAATACAAAACCAATCCGAAATCTCATTTAGCTTGGTCTAAAACATTTGTATACAGTCACCCATTCTATACCTATATACACAATTTTAACTTTACGATTTGAAAATCAAAAAAAAGCGTATGTAAGTAAATAAACTCCCAATGAAAAAATAGTTTTAAATTTAAATTCTTGAAGTACATCGTAAAGTTAAAATAGAATGCAAAACCAATATTTTTTGCCACCTAATAATTAACTATACCACTGTATATCAATTTATTGGACTGAAAGATCTGAAACAACTGTACTATTTTGAATGTTTTATTGTAGCTTTTTTTTAACAAATTAGGTACTTGTGCATTTTAAATGTCTGTGGTATTTAAAATGTTTACTACACTTGAAAGTGTTTGTTTGACTGCATCTTACTGCGCATGTTTCCTTTTTTTAGACTTTTATTTTTAGGTTACCATCTTTATTATTTCTAAAAAAAACTTTTTTGCAACAGAATTAATGTTGTGTTTTTTTAAATCTTAGAATATTTTCTATTCAAAGTGTACTATATGATGTGAAAATTAGTTCAGTAAGAAGCAGTTACTTTCAAGATTTGAAAAAATAGGTTTATATCCATTTAAATATAAAAAACTCTAATATTTTGTTGAATATAAACATAGGTAAATTCTGCTGAAATTTTCGCCGACCGTTAAATACCCTTTTGGAAACAAATAACCTTTACTTTTGGTCCTTTTTGTTTACTGGTTCTCCAAGCTGGTCGTCTATACAGAAGGTTCATTCTAATGAAATATTAGAATGAATATTAATATGTTGAAATATTAGGATAATATTACAGAATTCTAATTTACCTTTAACAATAAGTAAAAGATATGATAATAGCTTTTACTATAAATAGTTCCTAGAAAAGAATTTTATTCTTTTCTTCTGTGTATTACATTTTCTTCTTTAAGCGTTATTCATAAACCTACGTAATTTGTTATAATAGAATTCTAATATACTTTATAAATAAGATTTATTATCATTTAATAAATCTTATAAATAGTTCAAAGAAAAGAATTTATTCTTTTCTTTTATGTAACACTTTTTATTTAGGCGTTTAACTTATAATTGTCTTATTTTATTAGGTTCATTCATTTCTGTTCCTTCTGCAATGAATTTACTGGGGGGAAATCAATCACGTTCTTTTTAAATGTCAAGAAATCAAAAGGATTTATCAAATTCAATCCATATATTCTATTCCTTTTCACCAATTGGTAGGATACATCCATTCAGCTATGGAATGGATTAAAGCTTACACATTAATTCGCTTTTTGCGATATGCTCAGGCTGCCTACTATAAAGTAAAAATTAACTTTCCTTTTTAAATTCAGTGAAAATGCCTCATCATTTGCTTCTTTCACCACTAAGGATAAGTTATGTACTTTATTCAAGTAGATATTTTTCAATTAAGCAAAATATCTTGCTTGCTTAGTTTTATAATCATATTTCATTACTATCTTTAAAAAAATAGTTGTTCACTGCTATGTTGAAAATTTAAGATGCGGCTGGTATAGTAGAAGTTGATACCTTAACAAATTACGTAGTTTAATAAACAACACTTGAAGAAGAAAATGTAATATACGGAAGAAAAGAAAAAAAATCTTTTCTAAGAACTATTTATAGTAAAAGCTATTATTATATCTTTTACTTATTGTTAAAGGTAAACTAGAATACTATAATATTATCCTAATATTTCAATATACCTGCCTTTTGCTATACCGACTTTAATTTTGAGCATGAAGGAAGTGAATTGTTTTTCTGTTTACAATCTTATCGGGCGAGATGTTTATATTATTTATTGTTAGACCCTTTTCATTATATACGTGTATATGGATGAGAGGGAGGGAACATATTAGCAAAAGCAAAATCTTTCTTTCTTGAACCAATCAATCCAAAAAAATTGTCAAATTTTATAGCATCCATAGGTTCACACATGATTCTAGCAACATTTTTAGATGATGGACAAGTGTGAAAATTATATTCTTCATGTTTAATAAATCTATGATAATCTGAAAAATGGTTCTTTTTCAAAGCTGCAGTTTCAATAACACTTAGTCTAGAAGTGATAATATTTGTTACTTCAATAGGTGATTCAACTTGTGACATTAAATTTAACAAACCTCTAGCATGTATAAAAGCAGTACAGAGTGAACCCATTTCAGCTCCTTCTAAAGAATGCGCAATATGTGTCCCCCAATGAACTAAATTTTCATTAAGGAAAATTAAATAACCACCAATGAAATTCCCCTTGATTTTATTTGAATTTGAAGAAACAAATATAAAGATATTTTTGCTGGAAATTATATCATAACTTGGGACAAGTTCTTTTAATAATTCTGCAAAATCACTATTAAAAAAATTGTACCTAACTGAAAGAACTGGGACTGTGTGATTAAAAATCAATGTATTTTCCATAATGTTATAATCACCACGAGTTAAATTTTTTTTATCAGCGTTGTTTAATAATGCGACAGGTAACGAAATATCAAATCTATCAGTTATGAATAACCTATTCAATTCTTCTATCCCCTCTAATAAAACTTCCTTTTCATGGTTAGTTAATGGTTCATCTGACTTAAAATCTATTGAAACTGGTAATGGTGAACGTGACTCCTTGTTTAAGATAACAAAAGTTTGATTTACTTCTTCTGAAGCTCTAAGGAATCTCAATATCATGTAAATCCAAAAGTAATGAACCGAATCTTTCCTTTTCAATATTTTCAACTTTATATTGATTCTTTAAAATTTTCAATAATTGATTAGTTGTAACTTCTGATTCAGATAGAATATAAAATTGATTTTGATAAACAAAAATAAGCATCCCAGCAGCATTATTAGCAAAAAATTGTGTACTAACTGAGAGTGCTCTAAATCCATATTTGTACAACATGAATCTCATTTCTAAATAGGAAAAAAATGAATCGTTTTTCTTGGTAATTTCCACCCGTTTTAAACAAATATATCGAAAAGCACAGAGTAAAAGCACCAAACGTATATTAATATATTTATTTTCAGAATCAAATGTAGGTATTTTTGGCATTTTATAATGGGTAAACAACTAGTATGTTTCCAACCTATTTTTTTTTTTTGGAAAATTTGAAACAAAATTCATATCGGAGTTTTAAAGATTTAAAGATTATTAATTTTCTTTTTCGAAAACGTGAGTGTACCGTGAGGAAACGTCTTCTAAATCACAAAAAGTTATTGTATTTAAAATTGAATTGGCAAAACTCAAATGTCAAATGTTTATTTCATAAATTTTCTTTAGATAAAATTCATATTAGATAATTATTTAACAGTTCGGTAATTGTTAAAAAGCTGTAAATTATCATATATATATTTTCAAGCTATGAAAAATGCGAATGTTTAATAATACATTAAAAGGGGAAAACAATCCTTCCAGCTCCTTCCTTGAGTGATGAAATAATTCATCAAAGCTTTCAAAATTTAAATAAACAAGGTTAGCCCAAAAATTAACCCAACACTAGTACATGTAACACCAATCCATATGAAGATATAATGCCATAATGGTGCATGATGATATCTACACATGGAAAGGCAAACCCCAGCTATACTCAATAAAACACTGATTAACAATGCCAGCATTGCAATCACAACAATAGTTGCACCAACCCAATTTAATTCAATTGAATTATAATCAAATAACCCAATTACTAACCCTATACCGATCCCTGATAATAAATATGATAAAATCAAGCATGTCATATAAATAAATGAAAGAACATGATCATGATTTTCATATTGTATAGTTCCTCTTGAATTTATACCACCATAATTTCGATTAAATTGAATATTACCTGATTCATCATCTGATTCATAATACATTGAAGAATAATGTCTTTCTGCAGGTCTTAATAAAACCTTAGTTTCAATTTTAGAACCATTACAACCATTTTTAATTGTTGCCATTAATCTTGTTAACTTATTTGAATAATCTAAAATTTTATTCATTCTATAAGTGGAAATCCAACCTAAACCTGGTCCATTAATATCTTCATTATAATCAGCATTATCAGAATTATCATCATCAATATAAAATCCATTATTATCACCACCACCATCACCGAAATCAGAACCATTATCGAATTCATTCCAATAACCGAAATTATTATTCTTAGCAGGTGATTGATGTTCATCATTAATTAATTGATTTTCATTTTTATTTAATAATATCCCTTGTTTTTTACTAGAATCTTCAATTGAAGGAATTTTCCTAATATCTTTATTATCATAAATTTCAAACCAAGGTGCAATAAACTGTATAATACAAGAATCTGAAATTGATTGATTAAGATAAGTCCAAACTAAATAATTATTAAGTGAAAAATTTAATTGATCAACTTCATAAACTAAATGAGAATTAATTAAATCTTGAACTGGTTTTGGTAAATCTTGAATATTTGAATCAAAATTAATTTCTAAAATTGCATGTTTAAAATCAATTGAATCTTCTAAATCACCACCACCAATCTCCTTTAAATTTAAAATATTCTTATTAGTTGATTTAATACCATAATCTAATGAAATATATGAACTAATTTTGTCACCCTTTTCATTAGTTGTAATATACCTTAATCTATTTGATTTAATTTTTGCTAATGGAGAAACATTTGAATCAATAACCCAATTAACAGAAATTTCAGACATCATTGGATTACCAATTAATTCATGTTTTTTAAATTCTTCTCTAATTAATTTTTTGAATTTATTCTTATCTTTAATTTCATCATCTTCTTTTTTGGGGAATAAATGTTCAACTAAATGTTGATTTAAAACGGCAACGGTGAATTGTCTTAAACCACCAATTGGTGTAAATAAAATAACAGAATCTAAATCATTTGTTGAAAGACAAATATGTGGAAAGGGATCAGCAGGGAATATAGGTGTATCTATCAATTGTTGTTTATCAATTGTTAAATTTTGATTGTTCGTCATGATTGGATGATCGTTAATATTTAACCAAATAGTTGTAGTTTCAGTTTCAGGTTTGAAATCGGATCCAACATCATCATCATCATCAGCAACAACTTGATCTGTATTGTTTTGGGTATTTGAATCTGTTTTATATTGATCATGCAGATCCAGACGTGATTTAGTTTCCTTTAATTTAGAACCTCTTCTCTTAGTTGGATTTGATAAGGAACGATCTTCAACTAAGAAACTTTCGTCTGTAATTAATTTAAAATGACTAGAAAGATAAAATTTGATTTCATTTAAATTATCCTCATGAACCCAAAATGATAATGTTCTTGGACCCTTCTTTTTTGATATAATATCAAAAGTTGCAATTCTAGATTCTAAAGGATTTTTAGGTGATAATTGTGGACGAGATGGGAATTGTAAAGAATCCAATGTATGAATTGATGTTTGCCTTTCTCTAGGGATAATATTTTGATGAAATGATTCTTGTTTAAAAGATTGAAGAAAATCAAACATTAATGTCATTTCATTTGATATATCCTTTAAATTAGCATTGATAAAACTTTTGGGATTTTCAACTAAAAATTTAACAGTCATTTTATCAACTAATTGTTGTTTTTGTGGATAATGTGAATGTTTTGTGAACTTTTTAAATAGTTTCCTAATTGCAATTTTTTGTAAAAGTATGAATCTTGCCAAATCCTGTAAATCTCTAGAAATAGTATTTAATTCTGTAGTATAAGCCACTACCTTTCTTTGTGTTACCCTTTGTAACATCAAAGAATTAGGGACATCAGATTGTGTTTGTTTGATAAGAAGATTACACTGTTTCTTCAGTGATATAAGCCTTCTTTGAATTTCCCCTAGCTTTGAGTCAACAAATAGTGACACTAAATCAATCTGTTCTTCAAATGCACGATACATGGCTTTAAGTTTCCTCCTTTGGTCATGAGATATGCCTTGGGGGTTTTGATCATTTGAAGATGAAGGTGAATTACTGTCATCGGATAAATTGGACAGATAATCGTCGGAAGTAGCTGCGCGGATTGCTGTTTTCAACTCCTGATAGTCGATGTTATAGTTACGCCATTTGGCAGTAGCTCTGTCATATAACTGGAGCCCAAACTTCATAAATAGGTGAATAAAATATAATGTGAAAAGAAAAAGTGAAAGAGTCAAGGAAAATAGATATACAGATTGCAGATAGCAGATAGCGACTTTAATCGAGTATGTGAACAAAAAGTGTAATGTGAAAGCCTTGATGGATCCACACTATTTCCAGCACAAGTTCACGTAATAACACAGTAAAATAAATAGAATGGAAGCAACGTGATTTCACAGTGCATTTATATTCCACGTGCGTCTCAACATCTTACTGAGCATAACATTCCCAGGAGTTCAGGCTCTTTAAAACAAGAATCCGGTGTTCTAAAAAATCACAGCTACACATTTGCGATGCAATTAAGTGTCCATTAAATATACAAGAATAGTCTATTAGTAGAGAATTACTCTTTCTTAAGTTCACACGACCAACAGAAAAAAAATATGATTCATTCATTTACTGTACCTTTCTAACCGAATCCTAACCCAACGGCCATGTGATTCCAGCTCCCAAGTATAATTGCAAATATTAGAAAAAACTGTTGAAAAAACGGAATTTTCAGTTTATCAATAACGCCCAATCGTGCTAACGGCGATAACTGAACTTCTCCTGTGCATATTCACATCCCAACTCTTTGTATTCTTCACGGGTCATCTTGACTTGATCAAAACCTCCCTTGTTGAAAAATTCCTCTGCTGCATGAAACCCAAAATGTTCCATCTTTGAAGTTTGATCACTTGCATATTCACATATTCTGACTTTAGCTTCTTGAGGAACCTCTTGATCTAAATCTTTGACAATACGTTCCTTCAAACCTGGTAAATTAGATGTACCACCAATACAAACTAAATTATTAGCCAATAATGGTCTTAAAAGTTCAGGAACTGCCAATAATGATTCCTTTATTGTAGAAATTAAACCCGCTTTATGAACACCTGCCAATTGAGGATGAAAGAGAATTTCAGGAATTAAAAATCTTTCATCTGTTAATAAAATACTTTGTCCATCATCATCATCATAATCTTGTCCATAATTATTATTTTTTGTCATTCCTAGTTTACTAATCGGTTTACCATGAAAGTCATATTTATTATCAGGTAATAGATAATTAATTGACATGTCACTTTCTAACAATGCCCTAGAAGATTTCAATTTTCTTAATTTCGTCAATTTCTCAACCCTTTGATCATAATCTTCAGCTATATAACAAACACTTTTTTTAATACTGTCAATTAAAACTGGTTCATCAACGACGTTATAATGCCTAAAAGAAATAACTTCTCTTAAATACCCATTTAACATTCTTCCTGCAATTGGCATTTTTTTAATAGCTTTATAATATGGTAATCCATGAATCATTGGTACAACCCACGTTGAATCAAATCCAATATCAACAATTAATTGAAAAGGTTTATAACTATTTTCTTCCTTAGAATTCAACTCATTCATCCATGGGGCCATTTGTGCTGCACTTGATCTAACATAACTTCCAATTTCATATTCTTCGAATAAGATTTCATCTGCCATATTTTGAAAATTTGGTAATGTTAAAACACTAGTAAGATATAATAAATTTGAATCTTTTAAATATCCTCCATCACCTTGGTCATCACCATTTAACATAAATGCATTATCCCAAATTTCATGTTCTAAATTCCATTGATAACATTGCCCATGTGCAATGGGTCTATGATATGTCAAACCTGATAATGTTGATAAGTTTGCTAATGTTTTATTTGATAATAAATCAGTTCCTGGATGAACACGCTTATCTGCCGTTCGTATTATACAGTTCGGTACTGTTCTTATATCTTGACCAACCTGGCCATATTTCATATTATATTGTCCATTATCAATGATAATATTGGACATTTTTATTATATAGATTTACAAATCACTTTAACAGAGAAAAAACATCAAAAAAAGAAAATCAACAGCATTTTCTAAAAATGTTTACCTTTTGCTCAGCAAAGTTAAACCATAAAATAAAAGATAAAACTTATAGAATATTAAACACTCATAAATAACGAAACAAAAACAAAAACACAAAAATAATATCCCAAAAAAAAAAATTATTACTCACCATCAAGATATCCAATATTTAAACTCATAGGGTCAAATTCAAAAAGGTGTTTATCAACCCAATCACAACCAGTGTCACTATTAGGACTCAATCCATTAGTTAATAATGTGAATTGGTTGCTACTATTAGAATCCACGTCACCATTAGCACTGTTAATTTGGTTGTTCATTAAATTCAGTTCAAGGTCATTAAATTCATTAACATAATCTGTATTTGATGTAGATGGTGCAGATGAAGACATTTCGTTAGAATTAGACGAAATTGTAATAGAATCATTATTTACACCACTTTCAAGTACTACTGACTGTAAACCATTTTGCATTGGCGGCGATCCTTTTATTGAAGATTGTCGTTGTTGTTGAGGTTGATAATTAAATTGTCTTAAATTCAATGATCTTAGTTCTGGTATCCCCCTTTTAATAACATCCCATAAAGCAGGTGAAACTTTAACAACAGTTTCAACTATATGTTGTACAAGTTTAGATGACAATGACCAATGATGTGTGATTTGTAAAATTGAACCAATTTCTAATTTGATATACTCTGAATAAATTGATAATTCATCATAACTAATATCAAATAAACTTTTTGCCTCTTTTAAATTAGTATCAACCCATGAATAAGCACTTAAATGAACCAATCCAGAAAATGCCAAACCACATGCAATAAATGGCGTTCGTTTTGTTATCTGTGAAGCATCTGTATCTAATATAGTTCTAATTAATGAATTGGCAGAATCAATTGTTCTCCTAGTTGCAATAATTTTAACCCTATCATCATATGGGACTTGTGGTTCACTACATAAATCATCTGCCCCACTTTCATCAGTACATCTTGGATGTTTAGAAACATCTGCTCTCCATAAATATGAAAATGGTCTATGAGTAAAAATTTTTGCATAATTTAATAAAACCATTGATTCAAATAAACCTTCATTAACTCTACCATTCAAATCTATTAAATATGGCATATCATAATTATCAGGATTAGCCATTTTCATTTCCCAATTACCCAAAGCTGCTTTCATATGAGTTAAATAAACATCATATTTTTGTTGAGTTTGAATTGCAACATTGAGGGAAATTGCATCATTAACTAATTTGCACATTTCTGCCCTTGATTTAAAATCAAATTCATCCCTTGGTGAATTTTGTGGGTAAAGTACAAGACATTTAATCATTGCAATTGGAGATTTATATTGACCTGAAGCTGTTCCACTTAATGTATCAAAGAAATAAACTTCCCAAAATGTTCTTCTAATAGTATCAATTAAAATATCCTTTGGGATATTAGAAACTCTCTTTGAATTAAATAAAGGTAATAATTTTAATGATGAATCAGATACTGCTGCAATATTACCATTAACATCCATGAAATCATCAGGTAAAATTGATTCATCAAGATGATTCATATTTAATTCTAATGTTAATCCAAGTAATGCTTCTCTTAATAAAACTGATAACTCATGTAATGATGAAATATGTGTAATCATTGATAAAATTAACAGAGTTTGTAAACTAATAAAATCTTTACCAATTTGTTTAACATAATCAAGAATTGCATTTACTAAGAAATTAACAGTTTCTGGATCTTTTGAATAAACATTAGTTGTTTGACCATCACCAATAAATTTCATTGCTAATAATAAATCAGTTGCACCACCTGGTATAGAGGAAAGATATTCATGAATATGTTCCTTTGGAGGTAAAAATGGATGACATAAATGAAAACTTGAATAAAATGTATCAATGATAGAATTGATGTTTAAATCTTTCGTTAAAGCAGATGAGATATGACAATCATTTAACTCTCTTTCACTTTTATCAAAAATTGCATTAAGTGCTTCGGTGTTTTGAGTACAATTGAACGTTGGATAAAATTCCACACCTGAACCAGAACTAAGTCCAGTACTGGCAATAGTAGAAGGAGTGTGTGCCTTCATACATGGTGGGACTTTATTAAAATGGTCAATATTCAAACAATCTTGTTTACAACCTTCTTTTAAAGCCAATTCAGGTTGATTATTTTTAACACAGGGTAAAATATCACTAATTGGAGGGTTAAGTGTTGGTTTATGTGTTAACCGCACACCCTTCTTACGTGAACCACCTCTGTTTGATTTAACGTATTGACATTCTCTATTTTTTTTAACGCATCGTTCACATTTTGGCTCTTGCCCCCCACATTTCATATGCCGAGTACGACATTCTAAACAAGCTCTTGAAACGTGTTTGGCTGATTTCTGACTAAGCGCAGAGATCGACATATAACCTTTTCCTTTGTAATAATCAGAATATGATAGTAAAATTCAAAGCCCGAAGTTTTTTCCATTATTTTTTTTTTTATACTGAACCCTGCTGTTTTTATGCTCAGCACAAGTCATGTCATGTTATGTCATGCCATTGTATTTTAATACATTATTACTATGGTCATTACTTATATACTACACTATCTATCTATTTATATATATATATATATATATATGATTATTTATAGTTTCCCTTCTATAGCCTCCGATTTTAATGCAGTAGTTAATGGAGTGACCAGTTCAACAGCAAGGTTTAAAACTCCCTCAACTCTACCTTTAAGAACATTGGATGGACATTCAACTTTGAACCCATCGTACAAAATGGTTGCCTCATTTTTACCAATCTTGATAACACCCTTAGAGTTAACTGGGTCATGTTTGAAACTTTCACCAAACTGTGTTGTTAATATCCTGGCAATTTCATCCAATGGATTTGTAATATTAGTAACATTTTCTGATTTGACTTTATTAGATTCTGATTTGACCATAGATTCTGATTTAATTGGGAGTTCTTCCTCCTTAACTGGAACTTCATGATGGTGATGGTCATGGTCACATGGCGTTGAAGTCAATTTGACAGATGCCAATGTGTTATCACAGGATAATAAAATTGCAATAACAGAATCTGCAACTGTATCTTCCATAATCCCACTTTCCCATTCAACTTTAGCAATACCATTTAATTCATCAAGGGAAACATGAACAATATCCATAACATCAAATTCAAAATTACCATCTTGAGTTGTGTCAATTGTATTAAACCCAAACATTTGAGAAAATTGCCATTGTATTAAATTTCTATTAGCTGAACATTTTAAAATTTGTGATTGTTTAACAATTGTTGTTGTTAAATTTGTGAATTCTCTAACATCATCAATTTTCATAATATTCAAATCAAAATTCTTTTGAACAATAACACCTTTAATTTCACCATTTGTTCCTAATTTTTTCATATCATTAATAGCCAATTCACCAACAATTTTGGCAATTTTATCGATTTTAAATTCTAAATCAACAGTTGATGAATTTCTAGGGTTAAAAATTTTAACTTCTTCTGGGGTATTCTTTAAATGTTTATAACTTGATAATAAGGCAGATTTTAATCTACCCATTGGATTTGATTCACCATGAACTAAAACAATAGATTTAGGATTAACTTGATGAATAAATTCAGAATTTTGTTCAAAATCAACATGGGCTGCAAATGAAATTTCTTCAACGTTAATTCTTCTTGGGATCATAATATCTTGATTAACAACAGAAGGAATTTCCAAAGGTTCAGTTAATAATTGTTTAGCCATTGTCCCTTCAATAGAATAACCAGTTAAAATAACAGCATTACGTGGATCAGGGGACCATTTTTCCAAAACTTTACGTGAAATCCCATTTTGAAGCATACCAGGTGAAGCAATAATAACACATGGATTCGAATCGTTCATTTTATCCATATGAGTAATATTTTTAATATATTTAAAAGAAAATGGATTAACATTAGTTTCTGTGAACTTTTTCCTAATTGTTGAATTCATCATGTATATATACCTTTGATAAACTGCCATACATTTTTTAGCTAAATCACTTGCATAATAAATAGGAATTTTTTGTAAATCTTGATGTGAATCCCAATATTCATCTAAAATAAGTAAAATTTCTTGAGCTCTACCTAATGCGAAAACAGGTAAGAGACATCTCCCACCTTGAGAAATTGTTGAATGTATTAACCCAGTTAATTTTTCCTCTCGTTCTAAACGAGGAACATGTGTTGCTGTACCAAAAGTGGATTCTGTAATTAATACATCTGGTCTTAAAGGAGGAACTTCAGCTGAGGCTAAATGTCTATCTTCTTCTCTAGAATAATCACCAGTGAAAAGTGTTCTTAAACCACCCATTTCAATGAGAAACATTGCAGCACCTAAAACGTGACCAGCATGATAAGCAGTAAAACGAACCCCATCAACTTCCATAGTTGAATGATAATCAATAGTTTCTATACGATCCAAAGATCTTGCCAAATCATCATCGGAGTATAAAAATGAACTTGATGTTTCATCATCTGTAATTGAGGTAACTCTAACAAAATCATTAAGAAGCCATTTGTAAATAGCTTTTGTTGGATAAGTCATGAAGACACGACCTTTAAAATTCGTATGTTGTAAAACGTAGGGTAAACTGGCTGCATGGTCTAAATGAAAATGGGAAATAAGGAGAATATCCACCTTAGCCAAGTCAAAATCATCATAAAAGGGAAGCGATTCAAGACC
Source organism: Saturnispora sanitii (assembly GCA_030563185.1). Lineage (NCBI taxonomy): Eukaryota > Fungi > Ascomycota > Pichiomycetes > Pichiales > Pichiaceae > Saturnispora > Saturnispora sanitii. The sequence goes on along the minus strand of JAKUBF010000047.1, from coordinate 6,560 downwards.
AGAGTAAGCTGGGTGAACACCGGCATCCAGCATCACTACTTTACCAGCACATTCTATAATGTGACATGAACGACCCACTTCGTTCCCACCGCCTAAACAATGGAATTTCAGACTGTCCATTGTGAATAATAAATATTTGTATGTGTAGACAGTTACAGTTGTATGTGTAAAAAAAAAAAATTAAAATTAAAATTTCAATATTCATCATCAACATCATCAACTATTCAATCCTTTATACATACATGTCCATTTCAGCTTCTGAACCACTCGATCTTATCAAACTTTGCCTCGATGAACAAATCTATGTTAAACTTAGGGGGAACAGAGAATTTACTGGGAAACTTCACGCTTACGACTCACACTGTAACATTGTGCTAGGAAATGCTACTGAATCTGTCCACGTTCTCAACGAGACCACCAAACAGCTCGAAACTACCACTAATAAATCAGAACTTGTCTTTGTCAGAGGAGATCTTGTTATGCTTGTTGCTGATGCCTCAAATATGTAAATTCCATTCACATCTGTATATCCAATTTGGTTTTTTTTGTACTCTTAATACTTCATCTTACTATGTTTTAATACTTTATATATATGTATACACACGCTAAGGCTACACTACAATACTTACATAGTGTATCTTCTGGCACTTTTATATGATGAAATAAATCCACCATTTGCCCTAACACTAGACATTTCAACTTGTTTACCTATAGGACCTTTCATTTGATTCCCATAATCTAAACCAACTTGGAAAATTTCATCAAATTTACCAAAATCTAAAGTAGCATAACCTTCAATTGGCGGTCTTAAATAAACAACACCTGGACTTTTCTTGGCTTTTTCTAATGCACTAACACTACTAACATAAGCTAATTTCATTTGAATATCAGCCATTGTTGGTACATTAGCATGTGAACTAAATGGATTCAATCTATTAAATAATACCCATAAACCACTTAAACTATCCCCATAATTCATCTTTTGTTTATCATCTTCTGATCCAACATCAACTGCAATTATATTTCTAACACCTCTACGTTGCATTTCATTAACTGTTAAATTATCAATATAACCACCATCCATGAGCATATCCCCATCATCTGTCATTGGTGGTAATAATGAAGCTAATGTCATAGATGCTCTAATATACCTCCATGAATAACCAGATGTATGAATTTCCATACATGATTGAGTTAAATTAGTTGAATTTGTATAATATTTAATCCAAAAATCTTCAATTCTTGAATCACCAAATGCTTTCCAAATACCTCTATTAAATTCATGACCAGTTATATAACTTGTTAATGGTATAGTTAAATCCATTAATGATCTCCAAATTGATGACATTCTACTACTAAAATTTTTAACTCTACCATAAACTGGTACAAAATCATAATCTCTTGCATAAAGCCCACCAACAAATGAACCAATTGATGTACCACCAATAATATCAACAGGTACACCTTGATCTTCTAATGCTTTAATAATACCAACATGACTAATCCCTCTAGCACCTCCACCACCTAAAACTAATCCAATTGCTTGACCTGTTAATAATCTAGCTAATCTCATAAAATCATTTTTATGTTCTTGCATTGGTTGATAATATTTCCCCATAGGTGGAGATCTTATCATCATTTCATGAATTTCTAAGAAACTTTTAATATTATTCCTAAATTTTTTACCTAATGTTGTCAAAATATCAAATTGATCATAATTATTAGTAGTTTTATTCTTAACAATTGAACTACTATTTGAATTATCCCCCGAATTTGGTTGACAATCCATTTGAATATGATGAAATGAATGAACCCAAATTCTATTTTTTAACCAAGAATTTGTTAATCCAGGTTTAACATATCTTTCAGGATGTAATAAAACTAATTCAGTTCTAGCAGTTGTCTTTGTTTTATTTAATAATCTTTCATATTCACCAACATCAGGATTTAATTGAGCATTAGCAATTAATAAAATACAATCACCTTGTTGAATACAAGTTTTCGTCCAATTTGAATTAACAACTGTATCACTAAGATAAATAACAATATCATATCTTTCTTCTAAATCACTAAAAAATCCACTTAATTTTAATTTTGCTAATTTATCAAATGCATATTTCCCTAAACTACTTAATGTTAAACTTTGATTTAAAATTTTAACAGATTTACCAACTTTTTCTAAAGATTCTGCTAATTTTTGTGCAAATTGTTCCATTGGGACAGTATTATAATTAATTGGGATTAAACTAATTGTACGATAATTATTAAATTGTTCAATCATTGGTTCATCCTTAATTCTGGTTAATGGGGAAAAACTTAAATTTGAATTTAAATTATTAACAATTTTCCCATCTTGATTAACTCTATTAGCAACAATTCTACTAATATTAACCATAATTGATGGATTACTTAATGCAATCATTTCAAATAATGTACGTGGTATACGTGCAACTTCACCATCTCTAATTGCAACAACAGTTGTTAATCTTTTACTCTTTGTTAACACTTCAATTTCACCCATTGATTCCCCCTGACCGAATTCACCCAATATTTGATAATCAATTGAGTGAATGTTATTATTAATATTAACATTGACATCAACAATATCATCATGATCATGATCATCATTATTATCAATGATTTTATGTTTATTTAATTTCCCAATAGCTCTAAATCTACCATTTAAAACAATGTAAATTCCATTAGCAGGTTCACTTTGTAAATAAACAGATTCACCAGAATTAAAATGCATCCATTCTAATGCATAATCAGTAAAATATAATTTTTGATCAATTATTTTAATTAAATGATGTGCAAATGATAATTCAACTCTTGGGTATTTTTCACCAATATATTGAAAAAATTCCCTTGATATAAATGCAACGTATGTATCCTCTGTTGTTATTATATCAACAAATGATTTAGATCCAATTAATGTACCTAAATACCCAGCCAATTCACCTTCATTAACATGATAGATAAGTTCATCAACTGCACAATCATCATCATCATCATCATCACTACGATCATCATCATCACCATTATTAGTTAATGAATCTTCAGAATAATAAGAATGAATAAAATTAGTTTCCTTTTTTTTATAAGTTACATCTAAACCACCTTGAATAATATAAAATAACCCCGGAGTAGTTTCATTATTTTTAACAATTTTAGTACCCTTTGAAAATTTCTTAAGTTTAATATCATTGGCAAATTCATTTTGGACATTTTCAAAATTTAATAATGTTTTGAAAATATCAGAATTAAAATTCGAATTTAAACCATCATTATCATTGTTGTTGTTGTTGTTGAAATCCATACTATTAGTTGAAAATGTTCTTAATTTAGTTTTAGTTTCATTTTTAACATATTTAATCCCATTAATATTAGGTCCATTCATGAATAAATTATTGGAATTATTATTAATTAGGGGGAAACTATCCTTATCTAAACCAATCATCATTGAAATCTTTTCAGCTAAGGCAATTTTCAATTTTTTCTCCTGAGCAAAATCATCATAATCATCATCACAATTACTACCGTTATCACTATCATCACCACCACAATCATCATCATCATCATCATCATCTAATTGTGATTGACTATTATTCATTTCATCGAGTTTACTCATGGTAAAAACACCCCTTGAACTTTTAGGTAATGAAACATTGGATAATAAATCACCAGGTGAAGTAATTGACTTATTATCATCTAATTCTATTTGCATAGATTTCTTCTTAATAAATCTTGGTCTAGTAGTACTAATATGAGAAATAATACTTTCATCACCATTATTATTATTATCTGATGTTGATAATTTAACCTTTTGTGAATTATTGGTTCTCATAGAAGAGGGCGAAACAGATCTGGATGGTGAAATTGAAATGGAAAACTCCGTTGATTCATCAATTGGACCTTTATCAGTATTAAAATTTTTGAATAATTTTTTATTTAAATCATTAATTTGTCTTGATTGATTTGATGATTTCATTTCTGAATCTTGATCTTGATTAATTAAATCAATTGCAAATTGATTCATACCTTTAGTTAAAATTGATTTATTATTTTTATTTTGAAATTTTTTATTAAGATTAATTTCAGTTTGATAAATATCAGATGTTAAATCCAGGTAATTATGACAAGTTTGAAAAGTAACTCTGTATAATTTAGTTAAAATCATTTGAATTATATGTGATGCATCCTTTGGGTATTTTGAAGCAATTTTATTAAATGATTCTTTTGGAATTATAGAAATTGTACAATTACTTTTTGGAATAGCAATCATTTCGGGGATGAATGTTTCATTAGCACTAGCATTAGTATTTGTAGTATTAGTACTAGATTTAAACTCATTTGAATTAATATGATTAATGTTTGATGAATCTAATAAAAATCCATCATGTGGTATTGGTAATTGATTTTCAGAATTGGATTTTGTAAATGGAGTTGGTGTTAAACTTGATAATGTTTGATCAGAATCAGTTAATAAATCTAAAACACTAATAATTGAAGATAATGGTGAACCACATTTAATTATATTTAATAATTGATACCTTGAACCATCAACGATAATTACATTTTTAACATCTTCTTTATAAAAAATTGATCTCTTTGCTTGATTATCATTACCAATTTTAGAATAAACTTGAATTTCACCTTCAACACATATAGTAAAACCTGGTAATTCACTAAGGAATAAAATTTCACCAGAATCTAATTTTTGAGTTTGTAAAGATTTTGTTAATTCATGAAAAACTTTATTATCTAAATAACCGAATAATTTAATTGCTGTTAAAAATTCATCAAGGTAACTCCTTGGTTGAGTTAAATTTTCCTTTGTTGTTGAATTTAAAAATGTATCAATAACAGGATTTTGCCTTTTTGAATCTTCTGGTAATCTTGAATATTTTGTTAAATATTTATATCTAATATAAGTATAGATTAATGTAAAAATGATAATTAAAAGGAAGAACATTGAATATAATGAAAAAGTAATTTGAAATGATTTTGATAATGTTGATAAAATCATTGTTGGTAATTTAAACATTAAATGAGTTATTATTTGATAAGATACCCAAATTGTATTGGATAAAAATTTCCATCTTATATTGTTGGGTGGTTCTGAAATATTAGATGTATCTAATTGGGAATTATCCACAGGTAGATCCATTATGAGTTATAGAGGGGGGGGTATTCTAGTTAATTAATAAATATAGTTACACGTGTATGTATAAATCAATTGATTTCACTTGAAAAAAAAAAATTAAAGTTGAGATAGGGGGGAGGAAAAGTGCTCATGAAGTAATTATAAAATCAATATAATATAATAAAGTGAGTGAGTGAGTAAGTCAATGGGGGGAGAAAGTAAATGGGTTAGCGATTTGAAGAAAATATATACTGTTTAACTTATCCTTATTAAACTAATTCCCCCAAATATCACATAGAGACTTATTTAGTTAATTGATTAATTGAAAAAATTTAAAAATTGAAATTAACATTATTAAATTAACTAAACAACACACTTTAACAATTAAAAATGGGTAACATTCCATCGAATTTAGTTGACGAGATATCACAGGGGACGAACTTTGGGTCTGAAGAAATAGATAGATTAGCTAAGAGATTTATGAAAATGGATGCAGATAATAATGGGGCAATTGATAAAAATGAATTTTTGTCTATCCCTGGGATTTCACAAAACCCACTTTCAAGGAGGGTTATTGATATATTTGATGAAAATAAAGGTGGTGATATTGATTTTCGTGAATTCGTTAAGGGTCTTTCAATTTTTTCTTCAACTACAAATCATGATGATAAATTAATGTTCTTATTTAAAATTTATGATATTGATAATGATGGATATATTTCTAATGGTGAATTATATTTAGTTTTAAGACTAATGGTTGCTGATTCATTAACAGAAATACAATTACAACAATTAGTTGATAGGACTATTGTTGAAGCAGATCAAGATGGTGATGGTAAATTATCATTTGAAGAATTTAAAAAAATTATTGAATCAAATGAAAACATAACTGAAAAGTTAAGTTTAGAAGTGTAACAATGTTTTTAAATAGAAATACGAGTTTATATGTAACATTCACAAAAAAAATTAAATTAAAATTTAACTAAGTTAAACGTACACCCCACTTTTTTTTTACAGTGACGACGATGATGATGACATCACGATGTAATATGGCAGTATGATTACCATATGGGGTATTGAATAAGAGACACATTCAGATTCCCAAATTCCAAATTCGAATTCAGATACCGCTTTTACAAGTGAAAGTATAAATACTATAGTAAATTAGGTAAAAATTAAAAACGAAGCTGTTCTTTACCGTATGTTACATACCGCAACAGTTTTTATTTTTATTTAAATTTAATATGCCTCGGCTTATAAAAGAAAGGAAAGCCTAGTACTATCTGCATGAGATCAGAGTTCCGTCATTTTTTTTTTTGTTTTTTCTTTTCTATAGATCTCATTCTGACATAATGCTATTTTTTTTTTTTTTAATAAAAAAATATTTTATTAAAGTATAAATAACATCATCTCC
>JAKUBF010000046.1:0-40849 GCA_030563185.1 Saturnispora sanitii | reverse complement strand
TTTATGTTCATTAAATAAAAAAAATTAAATTATTTTTTTGTTATATATAGTGTCGTTTTTTGAGAGTAGGGTAGGGAAGAAAGTGTAAATGGGGGGGTGGGGGTGTGTATTATTTTTTTTATATTTTGTTTTGAAGTTAGAATTTGTCAGTCTGGCTTTATTAATGCATATGGCAATCCTCATCATCATCAAAATCTGAGTCACAGTCGTAGTCGTCCCCGCAACAACCCATTGGGTTAGAATAAAAACTGGCGTACCCATTTCTCATGTACCCCTCAGTTTCATTAGTAGGGGATGAACAATCAACATGGGAACAACCAGAATTTTTACAATCACTTCCTAAAAAGATCTTGTACCCATCAATCCCATTCTGAGTATTATTCAGATCAAATTTGGAATTCTGTTCAATCATATGTTCAACTTGATTAGTTTGTGGGTTAACCATAGATCTGATATTCCCAATTGGGGTGAACCTTATAAATCCACCATCTGGATGTTCAAATTGTGGGTATTCTTCCAAGTTGATTGTTTCTAAAGTGAGATTTTGAGGTTGATCAGGTGCATCATAAACTGTTCTTTCCTTAACTTTCTTTGTATTGTATGATGATTCGGAGTTGGATCTTTTAGAACGAGACAATGGACTCGAATTAAGCGAGTTTTGTCCCGAAAGAAGTCTCTGTTGGTGTAATGGTGATGAGACAAATGCTGCCTGGTTGTAATTAACGTTTCTTGTTGTTTGTGGAAAAGTCATTGTTGAATCACAAAAAGGAAAAGAAAAAGAACAAGTGAAAAATTTCAAGAAGTCAAATTATTTTTTTTTTAATTCTTCTTCTTCTTTTATTCTAGTCTTTTGACTAATCGGGACAAATGCTCAGCAGACTTTGAAAGTTAATATATATATACTAAGTGTCCCAGCCTGTCTCCTTCTTGTGCTCGATCTTCTTGATAACTTCATCGCTTGTCACAGAAAGCCGGTTTTTGTTCGTGTTGAAGAGATTCTTATGGATCCACATTTCAAATACGGATTTCCCACCAATGGCATAACTCCCAATAAGTTGAGAAGCCTTCCACCTATCTAATCTCTGTAAAATAGAGTTAACTTGTGACCTTGCCTTAGTTATTGAAAGTGACTCTTTCCCCTGTTTTTCTAAAATTTGCATAATCTTCTTATTAAGGAAATCAAATTGCTTAGTGGAAATTCCACTTCCTGACATTTTGAATTTACTCCTTAGTGTATTGTTACATGTTTCAATGTATTTTTCATCATTAATTACTGATTCCATAGCTTGTAAAATTTCTTGAAAATCTTTACTAAGAGCTAAAGTGTATCTCTTTTCGAAAACCATCCTCTTTTCCTCATAACCTCTATCGAATTTTCTAACAACGTCTAATTTATACTCGTTAGTTTTAGTCGTGGTTATTTCATACCATTGTGAACTGTGCAAGATAGAAACCCACGTGTTATATTTAATCAATTCAAATGGAATGTCCAATTTAGCATTCAACATGTTAATGTTCTTTTTAATTTCACCAAATTTGTTCACCTTGGATTCATTTAACAAATCAAATATCCCCTTCATGTTGGTCATTTTAATATATTCTGGTACACCGGGTAATTCATCATCATAAGTGTTACGCCCAGGTGGGCCACCCCCAATACCAGCTAGCATAGATTTAGGTTTCCCCCTCAATGAACCTTTGAATGTTAAACCTAATGATTGATTATCGACGAAATCAATAATCTTCAAATAATCTTTAGTATGATGTAAACGTAAACCCCTACCTACCATTTGCGTTAACAATTCCTTCGATTTTGTAGGTCTTATTAATAAAATACAATCAATATTGGGGATATCAGTACCTTCTGTGAAAACCCCACAATTGAATAATACTTGTAACTTCCCACTTTTGAATAATGAAAGTAACCTTTCTCTTTCTAAAGATGGGGTTTCCCCCGAAACGTAATTAGCATTGATTCCATTTTTAACGAATGTCTCAGTTAAATCTTTCATATGTTGAATGTTAACACAGAACCCCAAAACGGATTTCATATTTTGAGGTTGTTCTTGGCTAACTTTGATAAACGTCTTAATGATTAAATTATTAATTTCCTCAGTGTTAACATGATTAGCTAAGGATTCTAAGACATAATCGCCATTTTTCCCACCTTGTGTTTCAACATCTTTTAAATTCAACCCAACGTTACATTTTTCCCATTTAACGTCACAAAGGTAATCATCCTGGATTAATTCATGAATTGGCTTTTCATAAACAATTTTCTGAAATGATTCACCTAGTGATTTGTTGTCATTTCTTGACAAAGTGGCAGTGAACCCTAAAATGAATGGGTCTGATTTCGATTTAGATTTGATTAATTTGATAATATTTTGATACGAATCAGCAGCAGTATGATGACATTCATCAATTATAATAGAGTGTAAATGTTCAAAGGGATAATTTTGCATCCTCTTACACTCGGATCTACTTAAACTGGGAACGGATCCAACTATCACAAATGGTCTCTTATCTTGATCCAATAGTAAATCGGGTAATGTAACTTTCCCCATGTCTAAAAAAACTCTATCATAATGCACAATGTTTAACCTCTTGAGAGTTTCTATAGTCTGGTTAGCCAATTCCCTTCTATGAACGAGGATTAATATCCCATGTGGTTGATCAATTGATCTATTTAGTTCCAGCAATTTGGGGATTAAAGAAGAAAAAGTCACGGTTTTCCCCCCACCTGTTGCTATAGAAATAGCTAAGCTTGTATATTTCCCAATACTCAATTCTTTCAGAATCGAATCTATACACTTTTGTTGATAATCACGTAATTTGGGTATTTCAAAAGGGGGTTGTTGATTGTTCAATGAGAGATTCGAAACATTACTTGATGATAATCTTATTAGAGGTCTATTTGATAGAGTTGGGAGCTTCGATATTAACCTTCTTTGAGGTAAATATAGCTGTTTTAGCATCGGTTTCAAAAGGATCTGTGTCTACTACAAGATTTTTTTTTATTTATAGAGATAACTGTAAAAGTATTAAATTGGAATTGCATTTGATAGTAGTCAGTTTCTTTAAACAGTTCAAAATTTGCCATGTTAATAAGTAGAGGGGATTTAGCTATTTCAACTGAGCTATAAATTACTGGTTATTATATAGTTTCCATGGTATATACTGAATATCTGATATTTTATTGAAAAAAAATAAACGATGAGATAATTATAAATGTATCAATTTAAGTACTGTTGTGTTCATGTTGGGTATCCATAGTGATGAATTTACATCCCAAGTATGAATATGCGGTTGATTTTATTAAATTCTGGAAAGGAACTGTTTTTTGTGGTGTTTGTGGTTTTTTAATATAAATTTATAAATGTTTATCTAGACATTCAAACTTAACAAACACATGATAACACCATTTTTACATATAAACCATATTAATAAATACATTAAATTTTTTTGATTGCAACTGTATACTTTTAAACATTAGCAACTCATTTTAACACTCTTAATCCATTACAACACACTTTTTTGTCACAACAACCAGCTTCAATCGTTAAATGATTGACAAATTTTTTTTCATTTTCCATTTTTCAGCATTGACATTTGTTATTCAACATGCTTTCGAGAACCACTGCCCAGTGCAGCGAAACTGCCACTGTTATCAGCAAACTTGGTGTGCGTCACAGAAGAACGTTGGCCTACCCTTTTTATTCCAAGGCTGGGAACATTCCACCAACTAGAGGTGGTAGAAAACAGACTGTGTTCAAGAGATTAATGGATCAGTTTTTGGGGCCTAAAAACTACAAGGGTGATTACTACCTCAACAAGTACAACTACCCAAAGACTAACCACACGACGAATTACATTGACCCACAAACTGAACGTGGGAACGCCCTTTTCCAAGTGGCCTCTGAATTTGACGGTTTAGAAGATGCTGAAGAAGACACCAGAAGATCCTCTAGAAAAAACAGATTACAGCCCTTCCCATTCAACAACCACTGCTACACCAACATGGTTATCTCCGCCGAGACAAAGATCGCCATCGTCAACGATATTCTTCTCAACAAAATGTCCTCCCAACAAGCTGCTATGAAATACGGTTTGAAGATTCAACGTATTGAGGGTATTCTCAAACTCCGTAAGATTGAAGAAGAATGGGAACAACTTGGTCTTGTTACCCCAGAACTTAAGAAAATGGCCCAAACTTTGAACAATATGTTCCCAGTCCAAACACCTGGTAAAAACTCTGAAAACTTGACTGAAATTCCAGTTCCTAAGGAAACTCTTCAATCTAGATTCTTAACTATTGCTGAATCTGAACCTTTTGGTCCAGTTGATGCCGCCAAGGAATTTAACTTGGAACCTGCTGCTGTCACTTTACAAAAGCTTTCTGAAGGTGGTGAACATTCCTCGCATTCTGCTTCTACTACTACCATTTCCAATTCCTTCATTGGTGAAGAAACCCCTACTGACCGTGTTCTTTTCAAGTTCACCCCAGTCAAAACCGGCCAAGTTGGTTACAGATACGGGAAGGTCAACAGAGACAACAAGAAGGACAGAAAGATTGCTTACGATGCCACCGGGAAGATGTTCTACCCACTCTAATTTTGTCCCACACTTTGTACATATTTATATAGTTATAACACTAAACAAGATAACCATGACATTTGACTCTGTAGTGAGCCCCCATTTTCTTATTTAAACTCATCACATGCTGAGCAAATTCTGTCGAAAATCTTTTGCTTCATAACATCCTTTTACACAAGTCATTAATTCCATTACAATTGAGTGTCCAAAATGGCAGATTCACCAGCTCCCAAACCTCTGGCTGCTCCTCCAGGAATAGAGTTGAAAGCCCACGCCGTTCAGGCTGTTTCAAAGCCCACAATAGTTGTACGCGAAACAGACCAAAATCAGACCCAAAATACTCAAATGGACACATCTGAAGATGACCATAGCGATTTATCTTCTTTGAACTCAGTAGCTACTTATTCTAGACATGGGCATTTGGTACACCAGGGGAAAATGATACGAAATTCCAGGTCGAATTCCCATTCTAGATTGTCCGAATTGGCTTCTAAAATGACTGATTTTTTATTGTCAACTAGAGGAAGTATAGACATGGAACATCATGAACATGCCATTACTGAATCATCTCCAATGAATTCAAGAGATAACAGTTCTCTTTCACTTAATTCACTAGCACAACAGGGTGCACCATCATCTTCTACGAAACCTGTTTCCAAAAGGAGATCGTTTTTCACTAGAAGTACAAGTCCTTCGAGGAATAGATCAACGAGTACAACGAGTAATACCAATCATCCTCCCCATTCTCATCATTCACATGTTTATCAAACAGGTCAACCGACCAGCGATGTCAAGGAAACCCATCATGTTAAAGTCGAATACGACCCTGTTACTCGTAAGAGGCTTTTGAACACCTATGAAATCATTAAGGATCTTGGTGCTGGTCAACATGGGAAAGTTAAACTTGCAAAAGATATGAAGACGGGGAAAATGGTGGCCATTAAAATTGTCGATAGGAAAAATAAAGGGAATTCAATTGAAAGGTTGACAAAGAAATCGTCCTCACAGGAGGATAAAATTAGAAAGGAAATCGCCATTATGAAGAAATGTAACCACCCTCATGTTGTTAAGTTGTTAGAAGTATTGGATGCGGAAAATTCAAGAAAGATTTATATGGTTTTAGAATACCTTGAAAAGGGTGAAATTAAATGGCAACAATTACCCGAAGACTTAAGTGGGGTCCAAGAACCATTGTTATCAATAGATGATGTCAAACATACTTTTAGAGACGTTGTTTGTGGGTTAGAATATCTCCATCATCAAAATATCATTCATAGAGATATTAAACCTTCTAATTTATTAGTCGATAAGGATGGGAACGTTAAAATATCTGATTTCGGTGTTTCTTTTGCTGCAAATTTAAATGGTCAAAATGAATTTGAATTGGCTAAAACTGCGGGAACACCTGCTTTTTTGGCACCTGAATTATGCCAAATTGATTCAAATTGTAATTTAAAAGTTACTCATAAAATTGACATTTGGGCTTTAGGTATTACCCTTTATTGTTTATTATTTGGGTGTTTACCATTTACAGCAGATTCTGAATTTCAATTGTTTGAGGCTATCAACAATAATAATTTAACATTCCCTGACATGTCCAAATGGATTGATGCTGATAAACTTAGCAACGAAGATTTTGATCAAGCAACTGATTTATTAAATAAAATGCTTGAAAAGGATCCTGAAAAAAGAATTGACATTGATGAGATTAAATTACATCCATTTTACTTAAATGGTCTCACTTTGGATGAAACACAACATTATGACGATGCATGTTGGAAAATTGATATGAAAATTGACGTTAGTAATAAGGAACTGGATGAAGCAGTTGTTGGTTTAGGTGGGCTTATTAAGAAAAAATTCACTGATATGAAAAAAGCATGGTCACATAATTCGAATAATGCTAATATTAACAGCACTCCAAGTATCTCCAATTTGAGTTCAACACCTGCTAGTAGCCAAATCCTTAAACCATCGGGGTTATCTGCTATTTCATTGAAGGATTCTCATAGCTATATCTTTTCAGAAGTCCAAAATAACAATACCCAGAATGATGTCAATAGCCTAGATGAACAATTATCAGATGATGAATCGTTGGGTGAAGAACCTGCATTGGCAATCGATTTACCAGACGTTGAATTAGAACCAATCCCAGCTTCCTTACCACCTCAAGAACCGATCCCATTAGAAGACGATTCTAATTCTCAAACACCAATGGAATCTGGACAAGTTGGACAAAGTGACCAAGATGATGACGGTGAATATGATTTTAGAAAGGAATTGGAAAAATCAGAATTACGTTCTAGTTTAACAGTTAATCCATCATATGCATCATTAGACTCTTATTATGACGAGGGTTATAATAAATTCTTTTCCAGCAGTGCAATGGTTCAGTCTTCTTCGTTTTCAACTAGAAACCAATCTTATATTCCAAGCAATTCTGTTTCGTTTTTAAGACAACAACAACAACAACAACAACAACAACAACAACAACCATCATTACCTCAATCTTATAGAGCTTCACCAACTAAAAATTCAAATAATTCGTCTTCCATTTCTAATTCAATTTCAAAGAGGGGGAGTATTTACCCATCACAACCACCTGGACGTGAAAGGAATTCTCCAGATGGATTATCAATGAGAGCAACATCCCCAAAGATTAACCAAAGGTCAAATTTCAGAGGTATTTCCCCATCTTCTACTACACCACCATTTCACAACTCGAGAAAACCCTCATACCCACAAAGACAGGCTATCCCACAATCTAAACAACACAATACACCTTTGGAATCATCATCATCAAGTTCAGATGATGATGAAGACGACAGTGAACCATTTATGATTAATAAAAAATCCCTAGCTTCGAGACGTTACTCGGAAAAGAGAAAGACATCTCCACTAGTAGATGATGACAATTCTATAGTTATCAGTGCGCCACGGTCCCCTGTTAAATTTGAAAATATTCCACGGACGGCCATTTATGGTACGAAGATCAATTTGTTAAAAACGCAATCTGGGGAAAACCATTCGTTTAATTACGATGATGATGCACATTCTGATGATTCAGATAGTGATGATGATAACCATGAATTGATGTTGAATTTTGGTAGATCGAAATCACAAAATAGGAAATCTTTAAATGAACCCTCAATAAAATCTTTCAATATCCCCGTTGCCAATAATGAAATTTACGATGTCCCAGATGATATTATTAAGAATAACCATCTGGACGATTCTGCCGGCCAGAGTCCAAAACTGTACGATAAGGTTTTAAATGATTTCGGTATCGTTTCTATTAACAACAACGAGGATCCAATTGATCAATAATTGATACGTTTATTTGTTAGAAAATCCTAATGTTATAAAACTATAATTCTTTTTTATTTATACTCAATCCTTTTATATATTTCAAATTTACCCAATGCCCCCTTTAACTTCTCCTTATAATCTTCATTACTTGGTTTCAAAATTTGAATTTTACTCTCACCATCTAACAATTGATCAAACGTGTATTGAAATTTAACAGTCCCAAATTTGAACTCAATTTCAAATCCATCCTTATCAATAGTAGTTGGATTGAGATAATAAATTTTAGCCAAATCCATCCACAGTTGTTTATATTCATACCAATCATTCTTTAATTTTTTAATATAAGCGAATGGTTCAATATTTTGGGTTTCTTTGACGAATTTATCCACAAAAGCATTTGTTAATCCTTCAAACGGTTCAAACAGTTTTACTTTTAAGAGCTCAACTTTAACACCTTCTAAATTGAAAGTAACTCTTAAATTGTTATTAACGATAACTTGAAATGGTTCTTGAGAAATCAATTTAACATCAGATTTAAATTCCAATTCTCTCATCTTTTCATTCAACTGATCGAGCTCTACATCAATTGGCATTTTAGCAACTTGAATCTTTCCCTCTAATTTGGAAACTTCATCGACCAACTTGGACTTTTCCTCCCTTAAATCTTTCAATTCCTTGATCTTTTCTAATTTAACCCTTTCTGATTTTTCAATCTCCAATTCTAATTGGGAATTCTCCCTAGTAACTACATTAATATTATGACTTATTTCTTTCCATTTAGGGATATCAACTATTGCCCATTCATTTTTAACCTTGATTAATTTGTCAAGTGTATTGGATAAATTCATCTGAGTTTCAATCATCTGTTGTCTTTCCAGTAAAACACCCTTCCTCCATGCAGTGGCTTGTTCTAATTCAATCATTAACTCACCAGCCGAATCCTCATAAGATGAAATCAACTGTTCTAACAACCCCGTGATAAATCTAACGTTTTCATTCCTCGATTGTTTCCTTGTTAAATTAGCCAATGATTGATAAGTTGTCCTCAATTGAGACTTAACACTCTCCGAATGATTGTAATACTCTCTCATAGTGGGTAAATTCGAATGTTCAACATCTGCAGAAAATCTATCAACCATGCTAGATATCGTATTAATCGATGCCCGATATTGATTAATCGTATGTTTTAAATAACGATGATACAATTGGTTATTATCAGAATCGATGTACTCCAGTAAAGTTTGACTTCTACTTTCATCAGGGCCTGAATTTTCAGATCTAACAGGAGTAGTGGTATTACTTGAAACTGACGATGATAAATTGGAATTTAATGGGGATTCGCTTGATCTATCCGCATAGACCATGTTCAAAATCTCCTCAACTTCCCCCTCCAATGGCCCAATGTTATCATAAAATTGAACATTGATATCATTTAAAAATGTACTCAATTTAACATTGATATAGTTGTCATCATCTTCAAGTATATCAACCGATTCAACGTTGTCAATTCCATCACTTATTTCTGCCAAGGGGATAATTTCCGTACCCAATGAATAATCTCCAACACTAGAATTTGCATCTTGATGTATACTTTCGTTTACTTCATTCAATTTACTTTTATCTTCCTCCACATCTTCTTCATTAACTGTTGGAGATTGTGAATTACCAGATGGAGTCGAACACCTGCCTCTACTGGCAGGTTCGGACATTTCAGCAATAGTTGACAATGGCTGGCCATGTTTGAACTGTTCAGTTTCTTCCATATCTTCACCAGATGAGGCAGACATAGACTGCTGGTCGTTATTTTTTGTGGTGTTAGTCAATGGATGTGTTATATCCATAGTCGATTCATCCATGTTAAACTGAGCAATTGATTTTTCTCCCTCTGTTGTATAATTCTGAGTAACCGGTTTAATAATCTCAGTAACATTCATAGTTTGAGTTTCTTCATCTATTTCAATGGTATCAGGAATAATTGATGGGATCTCTTGCTCGTCAAATTTTCTTGTTAACTCCATCGTTTCGGTAACATCATCAATTATGGCATCTTGAATAGTATCAATATTCGTATTGACAATCTTTTCAGTCAATTCCATTTCATTATTTGTGGTATCAGCAGTGATTGGTTGAATGAATTCCATATTTTGTGATTCTTCATTAATAACCCGGGTGAAATCTTCAACTTGAGGTTTTTTTATAGGTTGCGTGAATTCCATCGTATATTCACCATCCTCATCATCATCACTTTTTCCCATATTAACAAATTTCTGAATTGGAGTTTCATCATCATCTTCGAGGCCTTCGAATGCCGTCTCAATTATGTCAATTTCTTCAACTTCTTCTTCCTGCTCATGAGAAATAATATCATTGTTGTTATCATTACCATTAACACCATTATCAACTTGATCTAAAACAGCCTTTTGTTGCTCTTTGATCATATTGGTCACATCTGCAGAAATTTCCATTGTTTGAGTAGTATTATCCTCATGGATTTCAAGAGATTGTAAATTTTCAGAATGCAAATTTGCTATTTCAATTTCGCTTTGATGCTGTCTTTCACGTTCCATCTTTTCAACGCTATCTTTGACACTTTCAACCTGTAATTCTGATGAACTATTCACTATATTTTTAACATAACTGGAAATACTTAATTTATCATTGTTCGAATATGATGATGTATTTATTTTCATTGGGCTTTGCTCAATTCGATATCTATAACAAGAAACACCTTGAGAAAAGCTAACTCTCATATTCGCCCTAGTAGGGTCCCCAGATTTTAAACTGGATTTGGTAATGTGTTTAGCTGAAAGTGTATGTCTTCTATCATTCATCTTTGAAGAAAACTGGTTTTCTGTACCAAACGAATATTTCCTATTAGTTACCGGTAAAGACATACGCCTGCGTACATGCACGTTCTCGTTATTGTCAACGTCAATGTCCAGTTCAGACAATGGACGTTTAGACATATCGATTTCAAGTTAAGAAACAAAGGTAAACAAATCATAATTTTTACATAAGACGTGTTTGTTTTTGCTCAGCAAAACTACCAAAAAACTAAACAAACTGATATATCAATATTTTAATACAAATAGGGTCTTTATTTCTATACAGATAGCATTTCATAAACAATTAACAATGTTCAATTCTAAATTTCCAGGTACCCGTAGCTGCTTCATAACCGACATATTTCACACCTTCAATACTCATTAATCTTCTAATGTGTCTTTTAACAGCAGGGTGTTGTGGATCAGTAATAAACGCAGAGTCCTCTTTATTACGTGGGAAGAAACCTTCAATCTTGACAATAGCTGGAACATTAAGACCTTCACCAACTGGAGGTTTGTTCAAGGCATCTGGGTAAATACATAATTCTTGATTTTCAAAAACGACAAGATGATGTAAATTACCAATACCAATACTAGTTAAATCGATTGGTTCTAAGAATGAAACAGAACCATCACCAGTGTAACCAATGGTAAAATTTTCAACAGATGTAAGCTGTTCAGGGGAGTAAGTGGTCAATTCAGGTATTGATGGAATAGTGTAAAAGTTCTCAGGGAAATCAAAAACTTCATCTTCATCATCAGCTTCATCATCAGTTGGGATTTCCTTAAGTTCATCCGATTCTTCCTTAAGTTTACCATCTAAGCCATTTGTAACACCATCTTCTGGTTCCGGAGAAACAACAGCTGGCATACCAAATCTAAAATCAATTTCCTTTGGAGCTTTAACCTTCTCAGCAATCAATTTTTTAATGGATGGTGAAGGAGCAAACAATGGATTAGATAAGATGATTTTATCAGTTTCAGTGTTAGTGATATTTGATAATGATTTGTTACCAGTACCATTTGTTGAAATACTTTCAACACTCTTGTTTGGATTGAGAGTTTTAATATCACTACTGGAGCTTTCACCACTAATGAGTTTTTGAGCGGAACTAGAAGTACGTAACAACTCTGGTGTAGAAGATGCAACAATACTACCGGATCTCAAAACACTAGAATCATTAGATTTGAATAATGGTTTAGGTGTTAACCTATAAGCTACTGTTAATGTATTGTTCTTCTTTTCAGCTTCCTTAATAGGTTTAGCTTCAGGTTTAATGTAATAAGTAACCAATTGTGGTTGTAATGAACCAGCTTGTGCAGGAGCAGTGAATAAAGCTGATGAATTGTATGGATTTTGACTAACTTGAACAGCTTGTTGCTGTTGTTGCTGTTGTTGTGAAGCCAATTGGTTATTAGCACCAGCTGCACCAAATAACCCACCGGAAGCTTGTGCACCACCTAATGGATTAGTAGCAGCGGCACCCCCGAATAACCCACTAGTACCGGCTGGCTTAGCACCAAACAAACCACCAGCTGCTGGAGCTGCAGCACCGGCACCACCAAACAAACCACCAGCGGCAGGTGCAGCAGCTTTAGCGCCAAAAAGTCCACCAGCTGCTGGAGTTGAAGTAGCACCAGCACCACCGAATAAACCACCAGCTGGAGCAGCTGGTTTGGCACCAAACAGACCACCTGTAGCTGGTGCAGCAGTGTTGTTGTTACCAAAAAGACCACCAGTAGCTGGGGCAGCAGGTTTAGCACCAAACAGACCACCAGCAGCTGGTGCTGCAGTGTTATTGTTACCAAAAAGACCACCAGTAGCTGGGGCAGCTGGTTTGGCACCAAATAAACCACCAGCAGCTGGGGCAGCAGAATTATTGTTACCGAATAAACCACCACCAGTAGCTGGGGCAGCAGCACCAGCGGAACCAAATAAACCACCTGCTGGAGCAGCTGGTTTAGCACCAAACAGACCACCAGCGGCAGGAGCAGCATTGCTATTATTACCAAATAACCCACCTGTAGCAGGAGCGGCGGCGTTGTTGTTGTTGCCAAATAAACCACCAGAAACTGGTGCATTATTATTGTTGTTATTACTGAACAAACCACCACCACCACCCATGGTATTATTAGCACCGGCGTTGTTATTACCAAACATACCACCTGAAGAACCAGCATTGTTGGTATTGTTATTACCAAATAGACCACCACTGGTATTGTTATTATTGGCACCAAAAGCACCACCAACATTAGTATTGTTGTTGGCACCGAAGGCACCGCCAGCGTTGTTGTTGTTATTATTAGCACCAAATAAACCACCACCAGTATTATTATTAGCACCAAAGGCACCACCAGCATTGTTGTTGTTATTGGCACCAAAAGCACCACCACCAGCATTGTTATTAGCACCAAATAAACCACCACTAGTGTTGTTGTTAGCACCAAAGGCACCACCAGCGTTGTTGTTATTGGCACCAAATAATCCACCACTAGTGTTATTGTTATTTGCACCAAAGGCACCAGCAGTGTTGGTGTTGTTGTTATTAGCACCGAATAAACCACCAGCATTATTTTGACTAGTATTATTCATACCAAAACCACCACTAGTGTTCATATTGGAACCAAAGGCACCACCACCAACATTAGTGTTGTTATTGGCACCAAAGGCACCACCAACAGCTTGACCATTGTTCCCATTACCGAATTTTCTATTTTGAAGATAATCTTGAATTCTAATTTCTTCAAAGGATAAATTCTTGTACTCAGGCATAGCAGAAATGGATTCATAATAAGAAGTCCCCAAAACAGGGTCTCTTTCCATATAAGCTTTGTATGAGACACCATTAGGGTTGGTATTGTTATTCATACCACCAAAAGCACCACCGGCATTATTTTGAGCACCAAATGGAGAACTTGTGTTGCCTTGACCAAAGGCACCACCAGAAGTAGTGTTGTTACTATTGTTATTACCAAAAAGGTTACCACTGGTATTGTTATTTTGACCAAAAGCACCACCAGAAGTGTTACCACCAAAGGAATTGTTGGTATTATTATTCTGACCAAATAAACCACCAGAATTGGTTTGGTTATTTTGACCAAAAGCACCACCAGCGCTAGTATTAGTATTGGCTCCAAAACCAGAATTGTTGTTGTTATTACCAAACATACCACCGGCGTTGTTGTTAGCATTGGAGTTGTTACCAAAGATGGACCCAGATTGAGTATTTTGTTGACCAAAAACACCTGTTGAAGCGGTGTTCTGCTGACCAAAAGGCGTGGCATTGTTTTGCTGTGCCTGACCAAAACCACCAAAGCCCGTGTTACCAGTATTAGGTCTGTTGAACATGGATTGAGACTTGGATTTGTAGAATAAAGATTGATCTTCAAATTTAAGAGAAAAAAAAAAGAATGCTTATGTTTCCTTCTGAAATATGTTTTATTACCATTTTTTAAATAAAAGTTCGTTATATATCTCAATAAAACATCAATGAATTTCAGTTAATGCACTGAGAATTTTTAGAGTGTCATTTGTATACAAATTAGTTAAAAAAATCTGATTACGAGAGTTTTAGTAATTCAAAATCTTCCATTTTTTCATCAATTGGATCAAAAAAAAGCCCAAAATATAATAATTAAACTAAAAAACCCATTGAGCATATTTTAGAGTTGAAATTCATTATTATAACCAGTTTAAAAACAACTTATTTTTTTAAAATTTATCAAACGCGTCTTTCAGCTTGAGAAAAAAAAATTAAATGAAATGAAATGTATTTCAAGTTAACGCGTTCATAATCAACTAAAAAGCATTTGAAATGGGTATTAAGGGGTTAAACGGTATTATTAAGGACAAAGTCCCATCTGCTATTAGATCACAAGAAATGAAGAATTTATTCGGTAGAAAAATTGCCATTGATGCTTCTATGTGTCTTTATCAATTTCTTATTGCTGTTAGACAACAAGATGGTAATAACTTAACTAATGAGGCTGGTGAAACTACTTCTCATTTAATGGGTTTTTTCTATAGGACTATTAGAATGGTTAATGCAGGGATTAAACCTTGTTATGTCTTCGATGGTAAGCCACCAGTTTTAAAAGGTGGTGAATTAGAAAAGAGATTGAAGAGAAGAGAAGAAGCTGAAAAGAAGGCTGAAGAATTGAAGGAAACTGGTACTGTTGAAGAATTACAAAAGTTTGAAAGGAGAACAGTTCGTGTTACCAGAGAACAAAATGAAGAAGCAAAGAAATTATTAAAACTCATGGGTATTCCATACGTTGAAGCACCATGTGAAGCTGAAGCTCAATGTGCAGAATTAAGTAGAACTGGTAAAGTTTATGGTGCTGCTAGTGAAGATATGGATACAATTTGTTATTCACCTGCTCATCTGCTGAGAAATGTAACCGCTGCCGAATCAAGGAAACTACCAATTGATGAATATGATATCAATGAAGTTTTAGCAGGATTTGAAATGGATATTGATCAATTTATTGATTTATGTATTCTTTTGGGATGTGATTACTGTGAAACTATTAGAGGTGTTGGTCCAGTTACTGCCTTTGAATTAATCAAGACTCACAAATCCATTGAAAAGGTTATTGAATTTATTGAAGCAAGTTCCAAAACTAAGTATAAAATTCCAGAAGATTGGCCATATAAGGAAGCTAGAGAGCTTTTTAAAAACCCTGAAGTAATTAAGGGTGAGGAAGTTGACCTAAAATGGGTTGAACCAGATGTTGAAGGTTTAGTGGACTTCATGGTTAAACAACATGGTTTCAGTGATCAAAGAATCAGAGATGGTGCAGAAAAACTTAAAAAAGCACTTAAAGGTGGTGTCCAAGGACGTCTTGATGGGTTTTTCAAGGTCGTTCCTTCTAATAAGAAGAGACCAGCTCCAAAGGATGAAAAGAAAAAGTCTAACAAGAAGGCTAAGAAATAGAAACGTTATCTTATTTAATGGACAATTTAATGAATTTTAATATTATTATTAGCTAGCTATTTATGTATACTTAAACAATTGTGGAACTATAGATTCAACCAACATTGATGAAATGAACATCGTCATTTTGAAAGATATCATCATTAATTGGAATATTTTCATTTTGTTCTAATTGAGGAGAATGGAAAGAAATCATACTAGTCATTTTATTAGCAGTTGAAAAGAACAAATTTGTGGATTGTTCCCTAGCACTTTGGACTTTTTCCGCAAATCCAATCATCCCCTTATCAATACCAGAAAAATATCTAGCAAGTTGAACAATTGGCCAAGGAGCAGATCTAAAGAGAGGTAAAAAGTTACCATAAAATGGCATTCTAATTTCACCTCTCTTACCTAGATGAGCAGCTTTCAAAACTTGATTGGCAACATAACTAGGTTCCAATTCAGGTGCTAAGAGTGAATTTGGTGTTTTAACACCTTCGAATAAACTTGTCTTTAATTGCCCTGGGCAAATAAGTAAAGTTTTAACACCAGATGTATTAAAAGTTGGAGGTCCTAATTCATAAGTGAGGGATTCATGAAGTGCAATTAATCCTGATTTAGAAGCTCCATATGCGCTTAATCTTGCTGGGGACATATAACCTAAAGTTGATGCAATAGTAACAATATACCCTCTCTTCATTTCCAACATTTTTGGCAAAAACGTTTTGATTGTGTAAAAACTTGCCATTAAGTTAACAGCCATTGTTTTTTCAATTTGAGTGTATGTTAATTGCAATAATGTTTTCCCAGTTGCAATACCGGCATTATTAATTAAAATGGTGATGTTACCAATAGTATCTTCGACTTCCTTAGCATTAATTTCAATAGATTCGACATCTGAAACATCACAAAGAAAATAATGGACTCCCTCAACAAACTGCGGTGAGTCCTCATCAGGTATCACAACATCAAAAACAACAACTTTAGCACCTGCTTTTTTAAAAGCTAGAGCCAATTCTTTACCCAAACCACCTGAGCCTCCAGTGATGAGAATGATGTCGCGATCAGGTTGAAAAGTCATTCCAATAAGTACAGAAGACACATCTAATAACATTCGATTAGCACGGTACACAAGAGATGTAAGAGGACCAGTCATAGTATTCAGACGTAATTATGAGGAATAGAAGGGCAATTGTATGCAAGTATAATATTTTTTTTTGTAAAGTTGATAAGATAACGTGAATTACAATTTCATTAACCAATGGCTAACGCTATTTCTTTAGACAAACATAATGAACCACCATCTTAATATTAACAAGTCAAACGATTTATTTATCATAACGTATATATGTCACCAACATGAGCACATGAGCGTTTTCCGAAAGCGGCAATAACGTTTGATGATAATTGAAATTCGATGATTGATGTGACTTTTGGAAGACAAATAAAGATTAAATAAAATGCCACCAAGAGAACCACCACAAGTGTTGCGTATTAAAAGACGCAGAGACGAAGACCCTCTCCAGGCTCTTGTTTTTGAGGAATCGAAAAGGCGTGTCAAAAGACCCAGATTTGTTTTCAAACTTCAAAGAACAGAGGAAAACGATATCAATGATTCAACAACTATTTTAGAGTCTGATTTAAAACGGACAAACAATAGACCTGTTTTTAATCTTCCTTCTGAAACGAAGGCAACAACTGATGGAAGGGCAAAACCATTGGAACAAGGCCCACCTGAATTGAATCCAGATTTATTGGACATGCTTAATGACTACTTGAAAAATCACGATGAAACAGCTACTACTGCCAATAAGAAACCATTGAAACGTAGACAGAGTAGTATTTCCCAAGGATCGGATGGAAGACCTCATTTTGATAGCATTCCACCTTTAAGTGGGTCATCTACTTCTGGTGCTGTTATTGAAGAGGAAGATGAAGATTCAGTTCAAAATATCGATGGGGAATACGTTTACGATGTGTATTATCGTGATAAAGCTGTGGGAGAACAATTGGAAACAAAAAATATTGGTTATGTCAGATTTGATGATGAAGAAATGGGAATGATTGATGAAAATGAGGCCAGTTACATGGTCAGTGATGATGAAGATTCAAACGATGAGAATTTCTACAGAAACGACTACCCAGATGATGAAGACGGAGGATATGAAAGTGAGGCTGCAAGTCTGGGAATGGATGAACCTAGTGATGACCAAGATGATGAGTTTGATATTTTGACCAACAGAAGACGTTTTTCCAGATTAGATTTCGAACGCAGTGAGGGTGTATTTGGGATGGGGGCGGTTCCACAGATTGAAAATGATGTTTTGGAGCACAAAATTGACGTTGATGTTGATGGTGACAATGATATGGATGTTGATATGGATTCATCGGATGTTGGACCTAGACATCGTTTTTTCGCCAATGAAGAGGAAGACCCGATTGCAATGCATCGAGACAAAATTTTCAACAAGCTTCAGAACATGATTGATCAGTAACAAAAACACCAAAGAGACAAAACAAAGGTATAAAAAGGGAAAAGATATAATAATAATAATAATAATAATAGTAATAAATGTAATAATTTCTGCTGAGCACTTTTTACAATCAGCCTAATTTTTTTTTATGTGTAGACAGACATATATTGTGTAAAACACCTCACTTTGAATTTATAATCAGAAAAGGAACCAATTGACATCGATAAAGCCATGTCTTTACGCGGATTAAAGAAACAACTGAAACGGACCCCCCACCAGCTTTTTGGGTCCAAATCACCAAACGACGCGATTATCAAACAGTGGGAACATGATTTATCCACAGCCATAGCAGGATTGGAGTTTTTGAAATTGGAAGAGAAGAAGTGGTGCCAGCTTTGGGTTTCTCAGCTGACCAACCTGATTGATATAATTGAAACTTTTAAAGATTTGCATGTTTCATTAAAGGATAATCCTAGGAAAAGATATACCAATTCTATGTGGGGAATGAAATCTTCCAAGAACAAGTCTGCTTATGATTTTGACAGCTTGGACACTTTAAATGATTCCAATGGAGACGAGGAACTGACAAAGATAACCATGTATGAACTAAATCAGGCTTCTAAAATGGGTAGGTTGTTACTGAGAGATATTGAATCACAAACTTCCGATTCTACCGAAATTTTCAACAAACAATGCAATGATATGATTTCGGTTTTAAAAGGAGCATTGAAATTGATTACAAAAAGAAACCACAAGAAGATGGATTTTGATATCCAGAAGAAAAAGGTAGATTCAGTTGCCAATATTAAACTGGATTCTAAAACTTTGGAAAAGGATAAAGCAAATTATGAATTACACAATGAAAAATTGATTGATATTGATATGATTTTTCAAGATATCGATCAAAAGGTTAAATTGATTATTCCTCAAATATTATCCTCTTTATCTGAGTTTATTTACAAATTAACAATGAAACTATATTTCAAACATTCAAGTATTCAAAAATTAATTTTAAGAAATTTCACTAAATTTGTTCAATCACAAGGGTTATCATCATCAACAGATGATTTAGATTATGAATTGATTGTGAGTGAATTTAAAATTTCTAATGATCAAATACAAAACAAATTGGAATCTTTATCATTGTTGAAAGAATTTAGAGATTTCCGAGAAAAGAATTTAAAGGAAAAAACTGTAAAAACGTTTAACAATGCAGCTGGTCAAGTTGTTGACACTACTATAAATGTTTCTTCAGCTTTATACACCAAGACAACTAAACCAAATCAAAAGGTTAATATATCATTATCAAGTCAACAACCACCACTTTCTATTCATAACCCAGTTAGAATATACGATAAAAATGGTATGTTTCAAAGTGCTTTAGATCCAATTGCATTTTTGAAAAGTATTCAAGTTGCCGAAAGTCTTTCTAATGAAGGAAATTTAAGTTTATCACAATTTCCTAATGATTCAGATAGCTCAACACCAAATGGAGGAACTTTGGATCATAAAGTAAATGATGTTTTGGATGATAAAAAATGGATGAAGAATCTAAAAGCTTCAACTAGAAGATCTGTTTCAACTTCAAGTCACTTGGATAAAGATTTACCACCGATTCCACCACCTGATTCTGCAAATTCAACAATGATTTCAGATTTTACACAACCAACTCAAAGTTTATATTCGGATATGTCACAAACATCTGCTGTTACCTCTGTTATTAATGATAAAAATTCTGAAACTTTCCAATTTGCTAGTGTGACAATTAACAAGATCAGACAAGAGATAGTTAAAGTTATTGTTACACCTGATATTGATCACTGCCCTATAACAGTTTCAAATGCCATAGATGTGAATGAGGAAACTAAAAACTATATAATGGCTCGTACGAGTATCACTTCCAAGATTATGTGATTTTTTAGTGGAATGAAAATGTGATAAATGACAGATAAACTGAAATGAAATGTAATATGGAGTCTAATTAATTTGTATAATATAAATGTATGGTGTATATGCTTTTAATAATAATGTTAATAAAATAAAACCATGGTAATTAAAATGCTGTTTATTGTTTATTAGTATACAATACTGTACATGAAAAAAAATGTGTGTACATATATACATAATTATGATACATAAAAAGAAATCAATCAATCAATCAATCAATTATGGTTTCAAAATTAGGGGATGGGACTTCATCAGGGATTTCAATAAAAACATTGGATAATTTTCTTTTATAACCACGTTTAGGTTTTTTATTTACTGATTCTCCATCACTGTAATCTTTTTCATGATAATTGCCTTTATTAGTTTTATCTGTAACTTTTTGAGCACGTCTATTAGAAACTCTAGCAGCTCTAGGCCCAATCTTAGCCTCCGTAGTCATATCTTCATCAATGATAATATCTTCATCAGATTCATTCCTACTATCATCATCACTATCGGATTCAATAGTACCCCTTTTGGATTTCTTTCTCAAATCTGATATAGCTTTAATATCCAATCCTTTGTTCAGAATAACATCACCAATTTCAATAGTATTTTTTCTTAAAACTCTACTGGCATATCTATACTCATTGGAAATGCTTTTACCACCACGACCACCGCGACTACCACGGCCACTAGTAATTCCAATTTTTCCAATATTTTCATCATTGTTGGAATACTCGTCATCCCTATGTTCAACAACATGATTATCATCAACTAATTTAATAGGTGAAGATCCCTGAATGGTCTGCACTTTCTTATTAGAACCAGTTTTTTTTCTTTGAACAGGAGGAGAAGGTGAAGGAGGTGAATGAGAAGAAACATCTTCATCTTCATCTTCATCATCACTATTGCCGTTTTCATCAATCAATTTTTCATTAACAATTTCCAATTCTTCAATAACATCAGGTTCTTCAACAGGTGTAATTTTTTCAATTGGTGTTTCAATCCTAGCAGTATGTTTAACTTTATCATCAGAAGAATTAGAACCAGATCTCGAAAATGCCAATGGAGAAGAAGACTCTGAATCACTAGAAAGTTCAATTTCATTATTACCCATTTCATTATTATGTTCAATTGGAATTTTTCTCTCACTTATAATACTAACATCACCAGATCTAAAATTTCTTTGAATATTAACTGCACCTGCCTTTTTCAATTTAAAATTATCATATGGTGTTCCCATAAATGATGGATCTATATTTTTATTTTTTGAAATTGGTGAAATAATAGATTGCTCAGAAGAAGAGGGTATTGGGGCGAATGTAGAATTCGATAAGGTCCTAGGTGAAGATACCAATCTGATCTTTGGTGAACTTTGTTCAGATACAATATGAGGTGGTGGTGAGTTGGTAATATTTGGAACTTTTGATGGTGTAACTGCAGTTACCATTGATGCATCTTTAAGTGGTATAGGAGTTGGTGTTCTTGTTCTCAAGCGTGTTCTTATAGGTGAAGAATCTAATTTGTTATCATCAATGGTCGTGGCATAAGTCGACGAAGGCTTTGGCTTTGACTTTGGCTCTGGTTCTGGCTCTCGGACTTTATTAGAAACTGTAGATTCATCAGTCAATTTAATTGGAGACGAATCAATAATTTTAGAAGATCTTTGAGGAATGGCAATTGGTATTGCTGTTGATTTAACAACAACTTTTGATGTATCAGTATTAGTATCATTAGTAACAAAATTTAAAACCTGTTTTGTTATCCTTGGTTTTTTAGTTAAAGGTTTGTTGACTCTCTTTATTGATTTAGTTTCAGTTGTAATTTTTGGTGAAAATAAATCCTCCTTTATTAATTTCACATCATCATTTATATCTTTTGTAGATTTTTTCAATTTTAAATGAAATTTAGAGTTCAAATTTTCGCCCTGATCAGTACTGGAAGACTTTTTTGGGATTTTCTGAGTTAACAGTTGAACAGGAACATTTAAATTGGAAATGAATTTTGTAACTTCAGG
This sequence comes from Saturnispora sanitii, assembly GCA_030563185.1. Taxonomy (NCBI): domain Eukaryota; kingdom Fungi; phylum Ascomycota; class Pichiomycetes; order Pichiales; family Pichiaceae; genus Saturnispora; species Saturnispora sanitii. The sequence continues at coordinate 18,780 of JAKUBF010000046.1, read as the reverse complement.
TTGAACTGGTGCTGGTAAAACCAAATGGTCAGATACCTGTGCAAATTTAGATAATAATTCCACAGGTTGTGGATGTTGAATATCAGCAGGAGAGGATTGACCTTGATGATCCCGAAGTTTAGCCATATTTGATTTAAATTGGTTCATAAGAGGTGAATTAACTCGGGAAGGTGATGATGAATCATTAGGAATTTGCTCATTTACTGAAATCAATGGAGTGTCAATATTTGAAGAATTATTTAATAAATCAATTGAATTTTTGTCATTATCAATAGAAAAAGAATCAATATCTGTATTTGTATTTGTATTTGTATTATCAACTCTATCATAAAGTAACCCATTATTATGATGAACTTTAGGTTCAATAATTTTATTTCTTGCCTGTTTTAACAAATCACCATCTTGAGGAATTTCTTTAAAATCAACTTCCTCAGATTTTGAAACATCTGGACTATCACGTTTTTTTGAACTTTTTCTTTGATTCAATGGTTCTCTAACAACATCACCTCCTAATTTCTTCAATGTTTCCTTTCTTTGAATTCTTTTTTTAACTTGAATATCTATTTTATTGACAGGAAGATAATCATCATCATTACCACCATTTTTATTTATTTTCTTTGAACTTAGGCCCATACCTGGTTCTTTAACTACAGGAAGAGTTTTACGTGGTTTTCTTCCTGGTTTTTTTCTCACTTTGATTGGTTTGGACTCCACAAGGGGTTCTATAACTACAGGAGGTTCAATAATAATCAAATCATCCTCGTCATCGTCCTCGTCATTCTCCCGCTCTGCATCATTATTATTACTATTGCTTGCATCAATTTGAGTATTGACTTGATTATTGTTCTTATCATTATCATAATTATCATCATTATCATCATTATCATCATCATCAGTATCAGAAACGGGGTAACCAACAATGGGGGTATTATTTTTCATCAACAATTGTGAGTTTGATTTAGGTGGCGGGGAAGAAATTAAATCACCCTTTAAATCAAATTGATAACCTTTAAGTTTCATATTCCCAATAGTTTCACCAACGACAATTTTATCATCATTATTATTCATTTGTTGAATTAATAAAAGTTTTAATAATTGTTGACGTAATTCTGATCTTAAATTACCCCTATTATCAGCATTTAAAAATTCATCAATTTCAACTTTTGAACCTTCACTATTAAGAATTAAATTTTCAAATTGATTTGTTAAATTGTAAAATAATTTTACATTTGCAATTAAATGAACACCACAATCATTTAAATTATCTTGTTTTGGTACTCTACATTCCCTTATACGTAATTTATCCTTAATAATAATGATTTGATCATGTGTTAATTCTTTATTAGGTTTAACATAATTATCCTTAAGATAACCTAATAAGAAACTTTTAAGTATTTTCCCCGATTTAGCATGTGATGAAGATAATGAATCCAGGAAATTTATAAATGTTAATTTACTATTCAATCTTGTAATCCTTCCCTTATCATTATCATTATTAGCACTAATATAATCCAATAATGAATGTAAATTGGATATTATTACAACATACCAATGTTTTTGTTGATTAATCGGTATAATAAGATAATCATAATTTAATAAATCCTTTTCTTTTTTAAACCAAGATTTAACATTAGAATAATAAGATCCACCTCTTTGAATTGGTTTTGATAAAGAATTGAAAAAATATGAATTCATAATTCTAATTTTTGAATTTTTAAATGATGGTGAAATTTTATAATGATATTGAAGGAAAAATTCAATAATAATATCATTAACCCAATTAGCATTATAAAGACAACGAAAATCATTATTAGAAATTTCCATTTGTGGGGTATTTTCAGTTAATTTAATATTCAATTTTGGATTAAAATAAATTTGATCATCTTGTAATACGTTCTCTGATTGTAATCCAATATCTAAATCACCATTTGTTATTAATATATCAACATCATTATCTGATTCATCATCATCTTGATATTTCCTAGTGACACCAGATCTATTAGCACGTGTATTTCTTGATTCTAATGAAGTGGATAATGATTTTAAAGAGGAATTATTATTATTATTATTATTATTTGGTATTATTTTAAATTGGGATCTTGGTTGAAATAATAATGTTGGATATAATTTTTTAACAATTCGAGCACTAGTTGGAGGAAATTGACAACCAGTAGGTAATAATTCTCTTAATTCCATCATTAAATTGTTCATATTTTCAATGTTATAATCTTGAAAAATTAAAGAAAATTCATTATTACTATTATTATTAATGAATAATGGGGATAAATTTTGATAATAATCAGGATCTGATTTTTTCAATTTGTTAAGTTTAAATCTAGCAACCAAAAAATCCATATTTTTACCACCTGCTAATTCAATTGATTCAATTCTTAAAACATTAACAGAAATTGAAGGTTTAATTTGTAACCTTTCACCTTGGGTAATAGTTAGTATTTTTGAAGTTGTAATTGCCTTAGGTGAATTATCCTCTATTAATTGAACATTTGAAATATTGAAATTTATACGTTTAATATTTGCTATCATAGAATTGGCAAATTGGTTGTGATTTAATGTTGGTGGTTGTTTATTTATTAAATGCAAATTATTTTGTTCATTATAACGAGAACCTTTAGTAACCTTTGATATTGATTTTGAATCAATTGAAGAAGACAAATCAGGTAAATATGTGGTTTCAAATTTAGGTATATTTATAGCTATAGGAAACGATTGATTTGGACTAGATTTCTGTTGTGATATTTTCCTCCTATTTGTTCTAATATTTTTCAAAGAAGTTTTTACCCTTGGATTTGTGTTCATTGATGATGAAGTGGGCGTGGGGGTATTTAAAGAATTGAATTTCTTACTTTTCCAATTGGGTAAATTTGAGCCTTTAGAACTGGGAGAAAGGGGTGATTCGGCGCGAGACGCGTCTTTAATCGATGGGACACTTTTCTCTTCAGCATCTGGAAGCGTTTCAAGCGTCGAAGACGGGTCCATTTGAGATATTTAATAAGCGTTTATAAAATCTTGAAATCAACTTGTCTCTCTCTTTTTTTTTTTAAAGTCCTCTTTTTAAATAATAGATAAATATTGAAATGGAAAGGAAATTACATAGTTAGTTGAAAAAAAGGAAATATTTACACTATAAAATTTTTTTTTCAACATCATCACTTTTACAATCACGAACTAATGTTTGTAAGTGGGAGCTTGAAAAGCAGCAAGACGAGCGGGCAAAGTGCTGTGAAGGCATGGCGTGCTTTGAGTAGTACCCGTACCGTTTTGAACGGGCAACAGGGCCCAAAAACCCCGCTTTCTGTGTTCATGAACACGTTCCAACGTGAATGGCGTAAGTCATCAGAACTTAACGATCAGATCAAGCAACTTAAGTCTGCCACAGATGAAATGGCAGATGCTGAAGGGTTCAAGAGAGCCAAGGCCGCTTATGAAAAGGCTCAGGAAGGGTCTGGGAAATTGGCTCAAGGTGTACAAAAAACTGCAGCTGTTGTTGGTGATGTTGCCCAGGCGGCATGGGAATCTCCAGTTGGGCAGGCAGTGAAGAAGACAGCTGAAGCAACTGGTGAGACAATTGAAAACGTCGTTGCACCTGTTAAGGAAACTAAAGTTTACAAGGACGTTAATGAAGTGTTTTCTCAAGGTGCATCCCAATATGGTCTTTACGAATCAAAGGAAGAAAGACTTGCTAGAAGAGAAAGGGAATTGGCTTCTAAACCAAAAGTCGTCAAGGCTAATGAAGAAGCAGGTGCAGCTTTAGTTGCTACTAATATCAACCCAACTAGTTCTATTAAGGACACTTTGAAAATTAAACCAGATTCAACTTTAGGTAAGACTTTACTTATTGCTAAGGAAAAATGGGAGGAAAATGAAAACCCACTTATTGTTGTTATTCGTACAGTTTTCTCCAAGATTAAAGGTCTCTTTGCAGAAACTGATGCTGCTCGTGTTGTTCGTCAATTAAAGGAAATAGATCCAAATTTTACTTCTATTGAATTCACAAAACAACTCCGTGAGTTCATTGTACCTGAAGTTGTTGAAGCTTACATTTCATCAGATGAAACTGTTCTTAAGACTTGGCTGGCTGAAGCTCCTTATAATGTCCTTGAAGCCAAAAAGAAACAATTGGTTCAACAAGGTGTATTCTCTGATGGGAAAATCTTGGATATTCGTGGGGTTGAAATCTTATCTTATAAAACTTTAGAACCAAATAATATCCCAGTTTTAGTTGTTGCCGCACGTGTTCAAGAAATCAACTTATATAGAAAATTCAAAACAGGTGAACTCGTTGCTGGTTCCCAAGATGATATCTTATTAAGTTCTTACGTTATGGTGTTTACTAGAAACCCTGAAGAATTAGACAACCCTGAAACTGAAGGTTGGAAGATCTTGGAATTCGTCAGAGGTGGGTCTAGAAAGTTTACTTAGTTTGTTAGTTTGTTAATTAGTTAATTAACTAATAAACGGTAAAAGGGGTGATTGATTATATATATATAAATATATATACATATACGTTCTTCTATACTTGTTTATAATAATGTTACAAATGTGATTATGAAATGATTTGAAAAATGTAATATGAAATTTCACATAGTACACTCTTTTGTATATTTACAACGCTATTATGGCAGGGATTGTAAATTACGACGACAGCGACAGCGATAGCGATAAAAACATAATAAGCAACAAACAAACAATCCCGACAACGTCAAAATTCATCGATTCATCAGTTCCAAATTTTGAAAAACCAACTACAACTAAACTTATACCCAAGGAAGAAATCCCGATTCCATTTGAATTAGGTGATATTGGTCATTATTGGAGACAAATTAAAATCAATGCATTTAGTGAACAATTATCTAATGGGATTGATTCACTCTATCAAATATGTCATGAAAAATACCCTGATTTAATACCTAAACCAATGACATTTTCAAATGAAATTAAAATTAAATCTGATAAAGTTAAAGTTTTAAAATTATATTCATCGATTTGGGATGTTTCATTAATTTTATTAGAAAGGGAATATTTAAAAGCTACAGAGGATGATTCATCACAAAGTTTAATTAAAATTAAAGAAAATTTAAATAAATTGATCCATTTAAGATTTCAATAATGATTATCCACATAAATAAATTGAATTAAACTAAAACTAAAAAAAAAAATTTATACATGTATATAAACTTGATAACTTTAACAAAAAACAAAAACAACTAATTTTTAATGTTTGGATTCTTTCTTTTATATATATTTCTTTCTTTCTTTCTTTCATTCTTTTTTAATTTTATATTTTTAATTTTATATTTTAAATTTTAAATTTTCATTTTTGTATTGAAATGTGTTTAAGCTTTGGTTTCAGTTTCAGTCTTAGTTTCTTCCTTCTTTTCAACAGCTGGAGCAACAGGTTCATCATCTAATGATAATTTATCCTTAACTAAAACTTTATGACCTTTTTCTTGAACATTTTCAACTTTAATTAAATCTTCTTGTTCTTTTAAAACTTCCAATTTTTGAGCAGGTGTTGCATCTTTATCAACTGAAACAACAGTTTCATGATAAATTTCAATTGGTAATGAAGATAAAACTTCCTTTAATGCTTCAGGGTAAGAAGCATAAATTTCAGTTTCACCATACATATGAGCATTTGTTAACAGCATTAAAGTTGATGGGACTCTTTCTTCCAATCTTAATTTTAACCATTCAGAAAGCCAATGTTTCATTTGACCTGGTGTTGCATTAAAAACTCTAATACCTCTAATTGCACAAGCTTGTTGTAATTCACTAGTTGAAAGTGCATCAATACCTTCATATTGAATTAATTTATCATCTTCCTTAATTTTTAGCATTTTATGTCTAATTCTATAACGTAATATTTGTTCAGTACCATATGGTTTTAAATTAATATATTTACTCATTGCAACTAAAACATCTCTTGGTACATTATCTAAAATTAAATCATCTTTAAACATTTTAGCAACTGCAACTAATTGAGCAGTTGGGATTTCTTCACCATTATTTAATTTTTCCATAAATGATTGAAATTTAAGTGATTCATCCTTTGTTGTATTTGATGTAACATTAACCATTTGCTTTGAATTTTTTAAAAGATCTGCAACTTTATACCTTGAATTTCTTAAAATTTTCAATTTCTTTTCTTTATCAACACTTGATTCAAATGTTGATGGTAATAAACCTGGGAAAAGTTTAAGAGCAACTGGTAATAATAATTCAGCAAATGGGATAATTACAAACATAGCAAATGGTACAACTTTTAACATATCAACAGTTGTTCTTTGTAATTGTCTATATTCTCTTCTACTTAATTCATAACCTGCAGTCATTTTTAATAATAATCTTGAAGAAACTTTAATTTCCATACCTAATAATTTAGTACCTGACCAGTAATGATGAGCTTCATGTTTGACTTTTTCCCAAAGAGTCAATTTCTTTTCAACGAGTTCAGCTTGTGGTGGCTTTGGGATTGGAACTTGTGATTCTGCTGGTTTTTTTTCGGTAGATTGGTATCTTGTTGAAGCTCTGAACAGCATTTTCTGCTGAGCAGCGAGCCCAAGACCCAAACGAGTATTTTGGAAAGATGCTCTCAATTGAACCATTAACATATTCTAAGGTGGCAATTGATGAGATGAAAAGAAGAGATGAAAAGTGAAGAGAGGTAAAAAAAGCTTTTGTTTGACATTTGTCATTAATTTTTTCCCTGACTCGGAAAACGATCGGCTTAGCCTTCAAAAGCCCGTTTCTTCCCGAGTATTTATCCAGTAACGTGTTTTAAATGTATATACTAACTTTCCACAAATTCCCGCTTTCCAACAGTACTACTTTCAACTTTAAACGACTATTCCTTAACCTAACATTCCTATTTTACTATTGGCCATAAACCAAAAAAACCTCATTACGTAAGCACGTCCACGGTTTTAAAATTAAAAAAAATCCTTATGTCCGTGATTAACTATATTTAAATATATATCAACGTATCTCTTATGTAGTCGAAACCTCGTTCAGCATACTTGAACACTGTTAAATAAAGGTAATTTATCATTTTCACATGCTAATTTTAGCTGTTTCCTAATTGGGTAATTTAAACGAGAGCCGAGATTTTCACTTTTTTTTCTGCCAAATTTAATTTCGTTGTGGAAAAAAAAAAAAAAAAAAAAAATTAACAAAAAAAAAAAAAAAAAAAATTTTAATTTCAATTTCAATTTCAATTTCAATTTCACTTTCAATCTAACTTAACCTTGTTAATAATAATATGGCCAAGAGGACAAGTGACCAGGCTGATGTTGAGGTCATTTCCACAAAGGGGAAAAAGTCCATAAAAGTCTCCTCTCATGACATTCAGGTTGCTAGGGAAACAGCAGAACTGTTCAAAAGTAATATCTTCAAATTACAAATTGATCAACTTATTCAAGAATTAAAACTTAAACCAAGTTCTTGTTTATTAATTGAAAAAGTTTTACATAAATTACATTCAATTATATTAGAAATCCCATCATCAGATGAATTAGATTTAAATCAAGCACAAAAATTTTTAGATAATATTAAAATCCCATTCCCTGATCCAACACCATCTCAATTAAATTATAAATTTCAATATACTCCACCTCAAGATATTAATCTTGTTGGTTCATTTGGATTAAAATCTGCAATTAAACAAAAAAATGGTACTACAATTGATGTTGCAATTTCAATGGATAAACAACTTTTATCACCAAAGGATTATTTAAATTATCGTATTTTATACAAAAAAGCATTTTATTTAAGTTATTTAGCTTTCAATTTGAAAAAATTAGCACCTGATTTTAATTTACCAATTAATATTGAATATGATTATCATAATGGTGATAAATTATGCCCATCTTTATTAATTACAAGTCAAGATACTTCAAATTCAAATGATGATTTATCTTTTAAAGATACTAAATTTTCAATTAGATTATTAATTCAAACACCTTATTCATTTTTCGATTCAAAGAAACTTTTACCTGATCGTAATTGTATTAGAATTCAAGGAATTGATAATATTGATGAATTACCACCAACTCCATTATACAATGCATCAATTCTTTCATCTTCAACATATGTTCATTATTTGAAATATCTTTATACAACAAAGAGATCTGCTGAATCTTTTAAAGATGCTGCTTCATTAGCTAAACTTTGGCTTAATCAAAGAGGTCTTTCATCTCATATTGAAAATGGTGGGTTTGGTCATTTTGAATTTTGTATTCTTATGGCTGCACTTTTAGAAGGTGGTGGTGATAAAGGTAATAAAATTTTATTACATGGTTATTCATCTTATCAAATGTTTAAAGGTGCAATTAAATATATTGCAACACAAGATTTAAGTTCAAATGGTTATTTATCATTTAATTCAATTGTTGGTGAGGGGAAATCAATTTATAAAAATAAAGGTTTTGAAACTCCAACTATCTTTGATAAAAATACTAAAATTAATTTACTTTGGAAAATGACTAATTCTTCATATAAAGTTTTAAAACATTTTGCTCAACAAACTTTAGAATCATTAAATGATTTAGTTAATGATAGATTTAATCAAATTTTTATCTTGAATAATTCAAATCCATTAATTAAATATGATTATACTTTTACAATCCCATTTGATTCATTAATTGAAAATTTAGAAGATGAATTTACACCAATTTCAAAAGTTTCCTTCATTTCAATTGAAAATTTCATTAAATCTAAAATTGATTTAATTTTAACAAATGCATTAAACGAAAGAATTAATCAATTAGATATTCATATGATAAATTCTATTGATAAATTTCCTTTAAGTAAAAGGAAACCATCAAATAAATCAAATAATAATATGTACATTTTTATTGGTTTAATGGTTAATGTTAATGAATCTGATTTAAAACTTACTAAAGGTCCATTACATTCAGATGAAGAAGAAGGTGAAAATTTCTCAGAATTTTGGGGTGATTTAGCTCAATTAAGAAGATATAAAGATGGTTCAGTTCAATGGTCTTGTCTTTGGGAAGATGAAAAAAATTCATCACCAATTGTTCAAATTGTTAAATATATATTAGATCGTCATTTAGGGTTTAAAGTTTCTAAATTACTTAAATTTAATTCTGAAAAATTCATTGATTTATTACCAACACCTGTTGATTTACAAAGATCATTTGTTTTACCAAATCAAACAATTAAATTACAAGAAAGTTTAACAAATTTAATTAAAATTATGCAAAGATTAGATTTACCAATCCCAATTAAATCTATTTTACCAATTTCAACGAATTTAAGATCAACTTCAATTATTTTACCAATTCCTTTTGCTACTAATTCACCAAATTTTTGGAATGATTGTATTATTCATTTTGATAATTCATTTAATGGGAAATGGCCAAGGGAAATTGATGCATTAGAAGATACGAAAACCGCCATGTTATTAAAAATTAAATCAATGATGGATGATTATCATTTTAAATCATTCATTATTGAAAATGATTCATTAATCCCATATAATAAAAATATTAAATGTCTTCGAATTTTAACTAATGATGGTTTCGGATTTCAATTTAGAGTTATCTTGGATTTTGAAGAAAATTTATATTTAAATATGATTGATGAAGCTGAAATTAAACAAAAGAAAACTTTAGAATTAGTTTATTTTAATTTCTATAGATATTCAATTGGTTCAATAAAACATCATAGATCAATTTCAACATTTATTAATCAATTCCCAATGTTAAGTGTAACTATTAGATTAATGAAATTTTGGCTTGATAAACAATTAATTAAATCTCATTTAACTGATGAAGTTATTGAATTAATTGTTTTAAAATCATTTGTTGATTCACAATCTTATGGTTTACCAAATTCACCAATGTCTGGATTTTTACGTGTTATTAAATTTCTTTCAGAATGGAATTGGATTGATGATCCATTAATTTTAGATATGTCTAGAGATTTCACTCATATTGCTGGTGGTTTAAATAATTTAGAAAAATTACATGGTAAATTCACAATTTCTCAATATAAATCAATTCAAGAAAATTTTTCAAAATTAAGATCACAAGATCCAAGAGGTGTTAAATTACCATGGTATATTGTTTCACGTGATGATATGTCTGGTAAAATTTGGTCATTTGATATTGATATGGTTATAGCTAATAGAATTACATTATTATCTAAATTAATTATTAATGAAATCATTAATAAAGCTCCTATTAATTTAGAATTATCTAATAATACATTGGCTAATATTTTTACTTCATCATTAAATGATTTTGATATTCTTATTTATTTAAATGAAAATATTGATGAGGATGAATTATTAAAGAAATCAGGTATTTATCCAAATAATGTTAAATTCAAAAATTTAATTCAACCACCGGGGAAATTCGTTCAAGGTGATTATATTATCGCTGGGGAAGATTCTGATCCTGTTTGGAATTTTTTTAAAGATATTAAAGCTAGATATGAAGGTGTTATTTGGAATATTGAACAATTTAATCATTTAACTAAATTTGGTCAAAAACAAAGAGTCATTACTGGTTCAATAATACCCGGTAATATTAATAAAAAATTTAGAGTTGGTATGGGTTGGCCAATGAAATTGGATAAAAATGAAGAAACTGTTAGTTTGGATTTAGAAAATGTTTTAAAATCTATTGCTCTCTTAGGTGGTGATATGGTTCAAAAGATTACTCAAAAATAAGTTTAATTAATATATAAAAATATATAGATAAATAAATAGATAGATAATAAAATGTAATACAATTGTTTATAATAATAGCATATTTGTGACCGTTTGACTATATGGTATTTTTTCATATGCGCTAGCTCCCTTATATGTCAATTTTTTTTTTAAAATGTTAAATCCTTTAATTACAACATAAATTCCTATATCGATTAAATATGTCCAACAATAGGGTATTATTATGGAAGACCCAGTTGGGTTTGTTACGAAAAGCACATATAGAACAGTTGAATCAACTGTGTTTTCTCTTGCATATAATATCATTCAATTTTGACGAGTCAATTATCATTCTTCTACTTAAATGTTTGACACAAATAGTTATTGGGAATAAATTTGGAGAACAGGAGTTACAAAACTTGGATTCTGGTCAAAGTGTTAACAGTGGTATACCCAATTTAGGGGTGGTAAGAAGAGAAGCACGTAGGGCAATGTTAATAGGTCAAATACCAAATAATAGAGAAAATGACAATTCAAATTCCGATGATCAAATTCCCATGTCCTTAGTAAGAAGGAAGTTTTTACTAAGTGCAATTTTTGACAGTTGGATCTTTGTTTGGTTATTCATAATTGCATATCAAATGTTATTTTGTTTAGGAAACACAACTGATAATGGGTATCGTACATTTTGGGGTACTTTAAATAAATCAAATTTAAATATAGGCCCTTTTAATGTTTATTCATCAGGATCAATGTGGATTAATATCATTGGGGAATCCAAATTTATAAATTGGTGGATTAAAGCTTCATTTTTGCTTATTTTAAATTCAATAATAATAATCTTTCAATTTTATCTTATTACAGTTAACATTGGTATTGAAATGAAACTTTTCAAAGATGAATGTTTTCAATATGATCCTGAAACACTTTCAGATGGTTATAATGGTGATATATACATTTACAAATTTAACCCATTTGAATTCTTTCACATTGTCAAATCTATGAAAAAATCAGAATTAACTGCATCATACTTGGCTGAAGCAGGACCTCAAAGAAGCTCCACATTTAGCAGATTAACAAATTTAATATAACCCGGCATTCAATCATTATCATTTTACTTCAATTCTTCGCTTTCATTCAATGAAGATTTATACACACCTATCTTTATTTATTTTATATGTACTACTACTACTTTTCTTCTTTCTTTCTTTTTTTTGCTTCTATGTAAACTATATAAAACAAGATATTACATATATGCACCAACCTATATATTATTTAGAGTTACCAATTGGTGAGTTTTTCAAGTTTTCAGCCTTTGTCTTTAAGATTCTAACAGATTTGAAGAAAATTTCTTCAGCTGACATGGCACCTGTTGATTCAACGGTGAACATGAAATGATCTCTTTTTCTACCAAGTTTGACTTTAGGAGCTAAATTTTCATGTCTTAAAACTTCTCTTGAAACTGTATCCTTTCTAGCATCTTTAACATAAGCTTCATCATTATCATTTATACCAATGACACCCTTTGGGAAACATTTTTGAAATTGTTTAGCTTCCTTACCAGTTATTGGTTCCTTTATATCAATAACTGGTAAAAGTCTATATGAAGCTGTTGAAACAGGTGAAAATTTAGCATGATCAGCACCAATACCAAGGATACAATGAACTCTAACTGAAATTTCTTGACCTGGTCTTAATTTAGCTAATAAAATATCAGGGTCACATGGGACAATTGGGTTATTAGCGAATAATTCAGCTTGTTTACCTTGTGGTTCAAATTTTAAATCTCTAGCGTAAACTTTTGAATTTCTGTATAAATTATCTGGATCATTATTACCCTTTTCAGCATTTGGGTTATGAGTACACATAACATCTAAAGAAAGGACAATGGTATTTTCATCTGTGAATTTATCCTTTTCTTCAGCTTCTTTATTAATCCAAGTTAATTGATCAGGATCAACTTTTAATGGGACTAAACCAATTCTATGTGCTAAAACTTCATCTTGAATAACAGAAGTGTTATTAAAAATGTAAACATATTCTGGTGCGACAGCAGGGACTTCTGAAATCATTATACGACGGAATGCATTTGCTATTGATGTATCGATACCAATTAAATCAAATTGAGCAGTTCTTTCAGAAACTGATTTAACATCAATTTTGAAGTTCTTTTTAAAATGATCAACTGACCAAACTTCATTAGATGATGGATCATGACCTGGAAATGAGGTGGAATGAGTGTTGTCAACACGATCGTGGTGAATATTGACGATGTCAGACATACCTTTTATTGATATTAAGATGAAAAAAGTCTGTTAAAAATCTTTAATAAAAAAATATTAGTAAAAAAAAATTTCACTATTTCCTAATTTGGCCGTTTTTCGCTCATGATCACAGATTGATATTGATAATGAATTATAATTATCAAATGTTAATAATTGCATTAAAAAACAGATATAATGTAAATAAGTAATTTTCAGTGTATATACCATAACTTTTTTGATAGAACTACTCCAATTTTTGGCCTTTTTAAGTTTTTATAAACTGATAGAAATGTAATGGTATTGAAAATCTAGTTATTTCCCTCTAATAGTAACATTTGAATTGATGAGAACTATAACATTTAGCGGCAGTCAATCACAAACATTGATTTCCAAAATAAAATAATGATTTCTTTAATTTTGTTGAATCTTAAAAAAATGAATTAACAAATTGTCCAAATGAGATGCTTTCAAAGGTGTTAAAGACTTAATGGGAATTACTCAATAGCTATATAACATCAATTAAGTAAAACACTTTATTATCTTCCCCTTCGCCCAATTAATGTCGAAATAAAAATAAAATTCTTATAATGATATCATGGTCCGCGGTTTCCCTTTAAATTTCCTTAAATGGGTTTTAATACCAGAATATTCTATCAACTTTTCCCCATTAAAGACCCTATTTGACCCGACTTTCCAGCTTGGAATCCCACGTTCTCATCACAGACACACAAACACACCCAAACTCACTTAAACTGCAAAAAAAGAGCCCGTTTCAACGACACATTCACGTATTTCGTTCTGACGCATTTGCATTCCATTCCTACATTTAACGCCGCCATGGAAGACTCTTCTTACAACTACCAAAATTACCTGAGAGGCCAACTTCTCAACGGCCGCTATCAACATTTCAAGAACTTGAACGAGGGGTCCTTTGGGATCGTCACTGTGGCTAAGGACACACTGAAAAATGACACATTGGTAGCTGTGAAATACAACACTGGGAAACTGAGTGACTTTGAAAGTTACACTTCTAACTCCCAGTCAAATGCATATGCAAAAGCACACGAAACAAGATCTGTTTCTTTGAATTCGAAGACAAAATCATTGATGGACTCAAGTATTAGCTATTCTCAAACAGATCGATCTGAAAATGACATTTCAAAATCTGTAGTTATGAGAGAAACAGACTGTGAAATTGCCATGCTGCTTAAGGTAGGTGAACATCCGAACATTAATCAATTATTGGATTATTTTGACACTTATATGGTTTTTGAATATGCAACAAGAGGGGATTTACACGATGCCATTCATTTAGGTATTGCCCCCGTTAACACTAGAGATGTTATTAACATTTTCATGCAATTAATTAGTGCTATTGAACATTGTCATAAACATGGGGTTTATCATAGAGATATTAAACCTGAAAACATTTTGATAACTGAAAATTGGACAATTCAATTAACAGATTTTGGATTAGCTACTGATCATTTAATTTGTACCAATTTTGAAGTTGGTTCTGAAAGATATATGGCACCAGAATTATTAGATCATAATGATATTGAGGAATATTATGCTGATAAAGTGGATATTTGGTCATTGGGGATTTGTATGTTAAATATTGTCTTTGGTAAATCGCCATTTAAATCAGCAAGTTCAAAAGATAAATGGTTTGTTAATTTTGCCAACAATAGAGAAACTTTATATGACATTTTCCCATCAATGTCTGGTGATTTATTCCAAGTAATGATGAATTCATTGACTATTGATCCATCAAATAGAAGTTTAAAAGCTATTAAGATTGCATTAGACAGGGTCCATTATTTAACCAATGATTATGAATTTGAATATGATGATGAAGATGTTAAACAAATATCCATTGATGATGTTATTGAAGAAAATACTACAAGCGATACCGAACTTGACAACCAAGGTATTGATAATGAAAATGAAAATGAAGTTACTCCTTCACCACCATTTAATAACAAATGGGAAGATCATTCATATGTTAAACCAATTAAGATAGGCTTAAATTCCAATACCATTATTAATAATACATCAAATAATACTGCTCAAAATCATGATATATCCCCTAAAAAGAAATACGAACCACCACGTCTTATTTATGTTGATTTGGATCAAGAATATAATAGTAACAAATTAGCAAATTCTACTCAAAAGAGACAAATTCAAAAACGTAGATTCAATTTCAATCAAAGAAAACCAATTAAAGTTCCTGATATTAAAATCAATGATAATTATGCTATGATTCCTAATAATAACCATTCTAATCAATATGATGATGGTAATGGGTTGCCATTTAACAGAAAAGATTTCTTCACACCTAAATCTGATTTTGTTAATTATATGGAACGTGCAAATATGAAGAAAAATGAATCAGATATGAATGGTGGTGGTAATCATAGAATTTTCAATTACTCTAATCGTAATAAATCTATCAAAGCTTGGAAGCGTAGAAAGGGTAGAAGATTTAGTCATAATAAGGATAATCAATGGCAAACTTCAAGAAATAATAACTACAGTTCTCATTATAATTCACACAGTGGTAGAAGAACATCAAATTCTACAATAACAACGAATTCTAATAAAAAGAGACATAGTTTCAACAGAGGGTCTACATCAATGCGTAGACCTTCATCATCATCAACAAATACGATGAATAACCATTTAAATGGTACTTTTCCTAATAATAACATGAACAACAACATGAACAACAAGTCTAATAACATGAAGCATCATAGACCATCTTCAAGTAATGGTCCAAAGAGTATTGATGGGAAATATATCCCACCGAATGCAAGATATCAATATGAATCTGTTTTCTCTGATGAAGAAGAAGAGGGTGAAAATGAAAATGAAGATGATTATGGTAATGATGACATGGATGAAATATTTTCATTTGATAAACCTAATAACAAAGAACATAAAGATGTTTCCACCACTCTTAACAGCCGGTTAAAAAGGTTGAATTTTTTGGAAAATAATGTTGGTAGTTCAAGAGAAACTTCAGCAGGTACAATTTCAACTGCTGAAAGTACAAATGGTACACAGGGTGGGAAATATATTCCACCTCATCATAGAAGGCATTCTATTAATTCACATTCAAATACAATGCCTAGAAATTTAGTACCAAATGCTACTACTACTACCAACAGTATTTTAAAGAAACCAACTTTGAATATCAAAGATTCTATGGTTAGCAATGATAAGAAACAAGTTAAGATATTAACTCCTATGTCAACATCTGCACCTACGAATTCTTCATTCAATTGGTTTAGCTTAAGAGAAAATGGAGATTATAATAACAATGGTATGACAAATGGAAATGGTAAACACAATGGACGTGTTAACACAGATAATAATAAAAACAATAATGATAATGACGAGGAGGATGATTATTTATTTTCCATTGATGAAGATCGAAGTTTTCATAACGATTTTAACGAAGAATTGAATTTTAATTAATGATTTTTTGGGGGTATTGGTTTTGATTTTAATTTTGGGATAATTTGAATTTCTATTTTTTTTCTATTTTAGTTCTTTTCCTTAGACATCTATATACAATAAATACTTAAACTTCTTATATATTTGAATATAAGCACGCATATAAATACATTTTAATTTCTTTTTTTCAGTTATTTGAATCTATTAAATTAGTTTATAAAAGAATTTTTACAAATATTTATAATTATACCTTTTTCATTAAATGCTTAACACCCATTGCAACATTAGGACAATAATGATTTTCTAAGAGAATATTTTCCCATAAAACAGCAACTTCAGTATTGGCCCTTTCAATTTCATTTGATTCTGGATAATAAATACCATTTTGAATTCTATCTTCAGTTGTGTAAAGATTTTTAATTTCTTCATATCTACCAAATAATTTATCCAAAAATTTAAGAATTGTAATTGATGTCTTTTCTGGTAATTCTAAACCAGCATTGGATAATCTTTTCACAAATGCTAAAGCTCTCTTAGCAGAACCAGATTTAGAATTGAAGAAAATAACGTTAAGACATCTTAATAAAAGTTCAGCCTTTGTTGAAACATTAACATTTGGCTTAAGATTTAATTCTGTTGATAATAAAGGATCCATTAATCGTAATGTTTTATGTGAATATTCAATATCTGTATCAAGTGCTAAATGTGGTAATAATGCATATAAGTAATCGACGAACTTATTTAAATCAACGACAACTTTTCTTTGTGGTAAATTGGCAACTAATGAAAATGATGTTATAATACAAAGTAAAACTTGTTTAACCTTATCTGAAGTATAATCATCTTCAATGATAATTTCCTCTGAAATTTCTCTTAAAACTTGAAGAAAATCACCCATTAATTCAATATTTACCATATGACCGAATTTAGAAAGTGATTCTAAAACTGATGCCATTAATTTTTCAGGTCTTGCCTTTAATGCCTCTAAATAAAACATTAAAAGCATTTTTAAAATTTGTGCTTGGAATCTTTCTCTTTCTTCAGCAGTTACAGCTTGTTCTGCTTGTTTTAATTCAGCATCAATTGCTCTTTCTTCCTTTAATCTCTTTTTCTCCTTTTTACTAAGATGAACTCTATCTTTCTTTTTCAATTTTGGCTTGTCATCTCTTTCAACCGCATTTGGATCATAATCATTTAAAATTGTAAGACAAAGGAATGTATTTATAACAGATTCATCAACATTAAAATCTCTTCTTCTAACAGATTTAGAAAGTAATCTAACAACATCAAATGAAATTGAACCATGTGCTTGATCATCAATTAATAAATCTTCGATTGTTTTAACAGATTTTTCGAAAACTTTAAATTCAGCTTCATTCTGTGGTTTCCTCATAATCCTCCTAGTAAGTATTTGAATTAAATCAAATCTAAAATTGAAAAATCTTAATGCAACTGCTAATTCACATGCTGCATTTGTAGTGATTATACCCATTAAAGCATCAAATGGGGTAACTTTTGGTTGACTTGCGAATTTCAATGCCTTCTTTGAAAGGAAATCAATATATTTTTTATAATTCAATACCAAGTTTTGTTCATAGAATCTAAGTTTGGCAACTTCTCTTGAAACCTTTTCTTTCTTTTCAACTTCACTAAGTGGTCTAATGAAATAAGATGGGGCAATTGCTTTAAAAACAGCAGCTAAAGATAAAGTGGCCATTTGACAAGTCAATGCATTTCTAGATGTTGTCATACGTATTAAACGAGAGAGTAACAACACATGTTCTTCAGGGTCTTGCATGAGCCTTTCGCACATTTCAGCAATGTCTTCCTTTGTTTTCACAATCTTTTCTTCTGGAGTCAAACCCTTGTATGATTCATCATCTTCTTCGTTGTATTCATCGGTTGATTCTTTATCTTCACCCTCTTCATCTGCTGGTTGTTGTTCTTCTTCTTCGTTGTCTTCTTCGTCTTCGTCTTCTTCTTCTTCAACAGGTTGCTTTTCTTCAACATAAATGATATTCTTCTTCATAGTACCATCAGATCCTCTAATAGGTAAACCTTCCTTGGCATTGTCTTCAAGTTCCTTTTTGAATTGTCTAGGTCTAAGTTCGTAATCAGCTTCACCAATATCTTCCATATCTTCGGTGTCTGCAATGGCATCTGTTTCCCCAGAAAACGCGTTTGGGTCCAACATATTGTCCTGCATCTTTCTCTGTTTTCTATGACGCTCTTCAGCAGCTCTTTTCACCGTCCTTTTGGCCATTGTTATATGTTATAGTGAAGTATAAAAAAATTTATATAGTAAAGAAAAAAAAAAAAAAAAAAAAAAAAACAAAAAACAAAAAAAAAAAAAATACA
>JAKUBF010000045.1:0-43218 GCA_030563185.1 Saturnispora sanitii | reverse complement strand
ACGTAACTATTTCATTGAATGGACAGTAGTAATACATACATAAATAAACGAATTAAACATTATGTTATGCATTAATTAAACAATAAAAATAAAATTTATTGGCATTTTCATAATCGTAAAATTATTGGATAACATGATAATCAGAATGAGGTAATAGCCTCTTCATATTATGTTTTTCAAGGGCGGTATCTATTAACTCTTGTGGGAGATAATAATCTTGAGGTTTGATATCTTTCAACATATAGAAAATAGAATCTTGTAATGAAACATTGAGAATAGTGAAACCATTAAAAACTTGATTAACTTGTTCATCATAATCTGATAAATCCGGATGAAGAATGATAAATGCTTTTGGATGGGTCTTACATATACTCAATACTAATTCTAAAGCTTCTTCATCGAAAAATACCCTTTTGTTTACAACTAATCCTGTTATCTCATTTTTTTTAATATTGTCAGTATCACCACCATCATTAAAATTATATTGTGATTGTGTAGTATAATACCACCAAGCAGCACCGGCGCCAGCACCAACAAGTGTTAAAAAGGCGAGACTTGCAAGACCAAATAGTAAATTTCTGCCTCTCCTATTTGAATTTGACATTGTAAAGAGTAATAAGAGTATATTATAGCGAACAGAAAAAAAAATTAAAATAACCGTTGTATATGTTCAATTTATACTATCCTCATTAATAAAATAATAAACCCAATAAACTCAATATATAGTATAAGATCCTATAATTAGTTGAAAAGGGCTTTAAAATGAACCCAAACAACATATGTTTCCGCAAATGCCGTTCTAACCGTTATGTGTCAACAAAGTAATAGGAATCCTCCGGAGTGACATATACCTTTTAAATCTTTAAAATAAAAATATATAAACATGTAAAATATACTCCCCGGTACTCAATTTATATATAAAACAGTTGTTAAATCAACAAAATGCTATTAAAAAACAATGAAAAATAGTAATATAACCGGAGTTAAGCTGAGCTCTTCCGCGCAAATAAATAATCCCATACTTTGTTTCAAAATTTTAAATTTTCACCCTTTTAGATTACACATATTTATTTTATTTACGCCAAAGTATGAGACTTAATCAATTGACACTGCTGGCATTGATTCCATTAGCAACAATTACTCTTGCTATGGAAATGCATGATCATAAACACGACGACAACGACGATTCCGAAATGGGAATGGGAATGGGAATGGGAATGGGAATGGCCCCCTCAGAAAACGAAATGAGCTCGGGGATTGATGACAATTCTAAGGGAAATGAAACTATTGGAAAACCAGTTCCTTGGCCAGAACATCATCATGGGTTACCAATTCTTGAAACGAAGCTTACACCAGAACAAAGATTATTCTGGGAAAATTACAATACAACAACTTATCTTACTTTAGATTCTTCTTATCAAGGGTATTTAAATTGGCATTTAACTTCAATGGTTATTTCTGCATTTGGTCTTTATCCATTTGTTCTTATTTTTAATAATCTTCAATCTAAATGGTTTTTACCTTCTTTACTTGTTCAAGCATCAGTTTCAATCCTTTCATGTATTTCATATGCTATTTTCATTAATAATGTCCCAGATTTGTACCCAGGTATGGCTTATACAAAGATGATTTTAGGTTTATTCATTTTCACTATTTTACAATTTATCTTTGCAGTTTTGAATTCTGTTTCAAGATGGTTACAACAAACTCAACAACTTCATCATAACCATCCAGGGAAATTTCATTTAATTCCAAATATTGATGATGATGAATTTCAATTGGATGAGTTGCATTCTGCAAGTGCTACACTTTATGGTGATGATGATACCCAATCAGATACACCATCTTCCCATGATACTATTACAAATAATAATTTTTCACCTTTACAATCAAAAACAACAATGGTTATGAATAAATTATCCAATATCCCAATTATTGAAAAAATTGTTTCATCATTTCATGTACTTATTACAATTTTATTTAATGCATCAACTTGGGGTATTTTCATTTATTATCTTGTTTTATTCCCAACAGGTGTTGCCGGTTTAAATTTACTTGGTCAAGGTAATAGAGTTTTTAATTTATTAGCTCATTTTATTAAAGGTGGGGTTTTTATGTCACTTGGTCTTTTATCATTAGCAAGATATTGTGGTGCATATCAAAAAATGGGAGGTGCATGGAATTATTCATTTATTGAAAAAAGGGAACGTCCAAATTTAGGTATTTTATTAAGATTACAAAAACCAGGTTCATGTATTACATCATTTGAAATGATTGAAACTTCATTAATTTTATTTTATGGTTGTACAAATGTTTTCTTAGAACATTTAGCTAGCCCTGGTGGTGCATGGACTGCAAAAGATTTACAACATGTTTCAATTGCATTTATGTATATTGGTACAGGTTTATGTGGTGTTATTACTGAATATAAATTATCCAATTGGCGTAAAGCTTTATTCTATAAAAATGTTAGAAATTCAAATTCCAACAATGAAAATGATGAAATTTTAACATTAAATGAATCTGAAACTTGTGTTACTCCAGGGTTTTCACCAAATCCATTCCCAGTTTTTACTATTTTTTGGACAGGTTTATTAATGTCGAAACATGCACAAGCATCTGCATTATCAACAGATATTCATGTTCAATGGGGTTCATTATTAACTTATGGGTCATTTTTCAGAGTTTTTACATTCATTTGGTTATCATTTTCACCAACTAGTGGTAAAGATCTTTTCTTACCTGGTAAACCATTAACTGAATTAATTACATCATTTTGTTTACTTTGTGGTGGATTAGTTTTTATGGAAAGTACTGATCCTGTTATTATGGCTTTAGCTTACAGAGGGTTTACACCAATGTTCACTATTAATGTTTCTGTTGGGATTGTTTCCTTAATGATGGCATGGATTATGTCAGTTTTCGCTATTAAGGATAAATTAAAGTCCATGAAGATTTAAAATAACAAAAACAAACTTGTCTTTTTTTTTTATAGACAATACAAAAGAAAGAAAGAAAGAAATGTATTCACTTGCTTTAACTTTCAGCTATTCACTTATTCACACGATTCACACGATTCACACGATTATACTATCTTTATTTTTAATTATTATTATTATTTTTTATTTTTATTTTTATTTGCAAATCCTTTATATCTTCTATCCATACACATACTAATTAATTAATTGATATTTTTTTTTTATTATAACTATACTTTTTTTTATATATATATAAATTTTCATTTAACGTTTACCACCGTTTCTTGCTCTTGTAAATTGAGGTAATTTAAAAGGAACTTTTAATTCAGCAATTTTATAACCATTAATTTTAGCATTTGGGACGTTGAAATCTTTAGCTTCAGAAACAGTGATTGGTCTAACATTACAACCAATGGATCTAACTAAGGCAAGAATTTTCATTGAATTAAGTTTGAATTCAGCTGCTAATGGAGCTAAATCAATTTGGAAATTTAATAAATGAAGTAAAATAACAATTATATGAGCTAAAAGTTTATCCTCTTGTTTTGCATCTAATTGAATAATACGATTACCATTAACACCGAATTTAATAGCGAATTCACCAACGATAGTTTTAAGAGTTGAAGTTGAAGGTGGGACTTGATATTTAGATTGTAAATCTTCTAATTTTTTAACACGTTTATTAAAGAAGAAACCAACAACTGTTGAAAAATAACAAAGTAATTGTAATGATTCCTTTGATGAAGAATTTAAGGAAAGTATACGTTTAAAAAGTTTAGATTCCCCATCATGTGTATATGGTAACATTTTTAAAATATTTTCAGTTGATTGACCAATCATTGAATCAACTCTGAATGAATCTAAAATTTCATTATAAATGAGATCTTCTAATGGGTAAATTTCTTCAACATGAGTTGCTTCAACATGAGGTAATGGTAAGATTCTAGCTTCTCTATCAGCTTCATCTTTCATTGCCACTTTAGTTGGCATTAAACTTGTAGATTGAGAAATATTTTTAATAATTTGATTTTGTTCAGATTCATCAACTAGTTCAGAATCCACTTTATTTCTTTGAGCATCAACAATAGCTTTTTTAGCTCTTTTAGTACCGAAAGCTTCACCTAAATCATTTCTTTTACTAGCATAATCAGTTTTTGAAACAAGTGCACGACGTTTTGATTCTTGTTCTAATTCGATATCATGTTGAATCATTCTCTTGACTTTAGTTGAACCTTCAACGAATGTAATGGGGAAAACTTCTAAAACATCACCATCTGCTGCTGTTGTTGATTCAACACCTAAATAATAATCACAATCATCATCTAATTGTTCACCTTGGAAAATAAGATTTTTGTTTTCAGCTTGAATGAGTGTTGGCTTATTTGATTTTTTTGAAACGAGAGTTGTAAAGTCTAAATCTTTATTTGGTTTTGCAGTCGAAGGAAATGACGCAATAATAGTGTCATGTTTATCATCCTTATTGAGATGGATCTTAGAGACCATTTTTTGTAGGTATACAAGGTGAAGTAAGTAAAAATATAAAAAAATTTTTAAATTTTAAATTTTAATTTTAATTTTAATTTTTTTTAAAATGTAATTTTTTTTTTTTAATTCTAAAACAGTATTGAATGAAATACCCAAGTTAAACACCTATGATGACGTTACCGAAACAGTTAGAACAGGGTCATGTTTCTTATTACGATATTTTGAAAATTTCACATAATGCCCCGCAAAAAGCAGTGAAAAAGGCGTATCATGAGATTCTGTTATCGTCGCATCCTGATAAGACGGGGAAAGTGCAATCTGAGATCAATTTATCGCTAGTACAGAACGCGTATAGGATACTAAGCACACAGAGGGAAGAATACGACGAGCTTTTACTAGAATACAATACTTTGACAGGTTTAGGCGCTGATGGATCGGGATTGGATCAATTAGATTTATCTGGATTCGATGAAAAGTTTGTCAATAACGAATACACATGGGTTAAGAAATGTATTAGATGTGAAGTTGGGGATTATGTTATTAGTGAGGAACAATTGGAAAAAGTGGGTGTTGTTGAAGATGGTGATGGTGTTGGGGAAGTTGCTGTTCAATGTGATAATTGTAGTTTGTGGGTTAGAGTGGCATTTTCTCAACATTAAATAAACTAGATTAATAGTATTAAGATGTATGTGTATATAAGATAATTCGTTAAAAAGTAATTCGTAAACAGTTCGTTAATAAAAATGGAAATGCCTATTACGGTCTCAAGACAGCTTCTAATGCCTCTTCGACCTTTTTCAAATCTGCTAATAAACTGATATGACCACCTTCACATTTAATTGATTTTTTAATATTATAGGCCCATCTATGATCATAACCGAAACCTTCAATATCTTCTTGAGCAAGTCCATTGGGGATAGTTTTAGTATTAATAGGTAAAGTTTGTAATTGAGTATTTAATTTCGATCTTGGGAAAAGCCAACCTTTATAACCAACACCATCACCATCTGCATAGAAAAAATTATAATAATCCCCACGTTTTACTCCCTCTTGACCTTCAACAATACAGTATTTAACACTTGGTAAAGAATTGGAATATAATTGGACTAATGGAGGGTATTCAACATCAGATTTAAATTGAAGTGTATTGATGAATTTATCTGTTCTAATTAAAGTCCTTTTAAGATAATCATATGCTTCATTGAATGTAATATGAAGTTTCGCCTGTGTTGTTATTTGACTACGGACCAGTAATTCTGTTTCTCTATTAACACCATTAGGTGGTAAAACATCTGTTAATTCTAAATTAGTTGGTAATGTTATCTTTAAAGAAGTTATTAAACGTTGAATTTGTTCATCAGATCCATGATAATTTGAAATTCCCACATAAATTTTATCATTATCATGATGCGCAACATTAGCAAAAGTATCCAATGGTTTAGGAAAAGAGAGAATAGAATCAATAGTATCCAATTCATAATGGTGATCCATTCTCCATCTAACACCAGCAACAAGTGGGTTCCCATTAAATCTAACCCAAGTTTTCGGATCCCAATAATCAAGTGGATTCTCATTATCATCCTTGATGAATTCCCCAGTTTGTGAATCACGGAATATCCCCAACTCTTTACGTGGTACAAACACAAAACTTGATCTCATCATAAAGTTAACTTCATTTGTTAAAAAATCTTTTGCTAATAGAATTTGATCAGTGAATCTCATTGGGCCAAGGACATTCCCACAGGGGAAAGGTGTCCCAGCGTATATAATCCCTTTAACTAATTTCGGGTCTTTAACCATTGCCCCATGTGCAACCAGCCCACCCATTGAATGGCCAATTAGGATAATTGGATTATTCCCGTTTTTGGCATATATAGATTTGAGTAATTGGAAAAGTTGCTCAGCAGTGATATCAAGTGATAATCTCCAATCATACCCCCAATCATGAACGGTTACTTGTGGGTTTGAAGCTAGACGTTTAATAAGTCTACGGGAAATGTCCACTGGTCCAATATGGCTTAACATTCCATCGGGGTAAATTGTCTGAGTAACATTGTGTTCATCTGAATCTTTAGGTCCTATTAGAAGATTGATCTTTCGGATATTGAGTCCTGCTTTTAATACGGGGATCCATGCACGTCTCTTTGTATTAGAGTCTCTTAAAATAGACCCTCTATACCCCCCTAAAACAACAACATCCCCATGCATCGTATCATAAACAGATCTTCGGGTTTCATCATTATCGTCTATCAGTGACATTGCTGAAGAAACGTTTCGCATGATCGGTGCAACAAGCAGTGATGTTGTGAGCGCACGAATCTTCCCATCATCTAATTTAGAAATGTCTCTGTAAAAGAAAGCAGCTTCAGCTGTCGACAGTGGTTGATTGGTTTCTAATTTAGCTGCAATTAAAACTGGATCACATGCATTTTGAGACCCTGAAGCCAATTGTGTGAAATAGTTCCCATTTCCCTGGCTATTATTACTATTACTACCGGGGCCTAATCTAACACCCTTTTTCAATACGGTGGTAATTCTTCCTAATGGTGAGAGATCCCTATTAGGTTGTGTAGTGTTAGACCCTAATGAAGCCAAGTGGAAAATTGAATCAACGAGCGAATGAGCTCTGGAAACGCTTAAAAGCCCAGTGTCAAAAGATTCATCATCAAATTCAGGGCTACCGACTCCTCCGGTTGCTATTCCAGCTGCTAAGCCTGTTTGTATCTCTCTTTGCTTACGACTTCTCATTGTTTTAGTAAAATAAAGTTTTGTATAGTGTGAAAAAAAAAATATTTATTTATTTCTTCTTTTATGTGCATGTGTTTCTTTCTCTTTTCAATTGCACTTCTTAAGTTTCCTCGTCGTTTCTCAATGAGACCGTCTTGACGAGAGGAATGTGTCTCTGTGCTTAGAGAAATTACTAGCCTTTCTCGCCAGCACCAATGGGGCCCTTCTTCCGAGGCTTTTACGTGTCTTTTACACAGTTGGTCTTTCACGTCTATTCTGACTCTTTTTGTCGAATTTAAATGGAAGTGAACGTGTCACTGTGTACAAGACATTGGCTTTGGATTGGCCCACCAGACGTTTTGTCTAGGGCCGTTTTGGTCGGATCTTCCCCATTGGTTTGCTGTCTAAGAGTTTGGCACATTTAGCTAGCTAGCTAGCTAGTAAAATAGTAGAGTAAAGTAATAGCCCAGTTCAGTTACTTGTAAAGCAAAAAGATACAAATACACGGTTTCGATATCGAAATTTCAAATTATGGTACACATAGTAAATAAAAATATATATATATATATATATATATATATATATATATATGCCTCCACCATAGCACAATCAAGAACTCTTTTCATAATGTGCCAATTTAGCTCTTAATCTAGCAATTTCAGCACGTAACTGATCCTTTTCAGTTTCACAAGTTTGATGAATAACTTCCAAAGCTTCTAATTCATTAACCCTGTTTTTTCTCCTTAATCTGAAGGCCTTTTGAGCTGCTCTGTTCTGACTGGCTCTTCTATTAGTCTGTTCAACTGCACTTTGTGCTGATTTAATCTCTTCACTGAAAGCATTGGCATTGTCGTTTACGTTGTTGTTGTTGTCGTTGTCGTTTGCTGAAGTCGAGCCTGTATTGGAAGGTTCGTTGCTGCTGGACTGTGTCGTCACTGCTGGGTCAATCACTGGCTTTTCGTCAACTTCGCCGCCTGTCATTTTCAATCTTAGATTTGCTTATGTAAACTTAGCTAATACAAAATAAAATAAAATACAAAAACAAGTTTTCGTTTTTGTCCATTTAAAGAAAAAAAAAAGAAAAAGGCTCAGCATTTAATAACCTAAAAGATCAAGTTGTCTATTAACAAAGTCATTCCTAATACCCCCAAGTCTCGATCCCTCAAAACCTTCCAAGATCCCACAAATGACAGCATTTCTCATCCCCCTCGTTTTAAAGCTACGTTCAATCCCTAGCCAAAATGAATCATTAATATCATTAACATCATTGCCATGAAAAACCTTTTGAATCTGCCTATAAACCCAAATACATTCTAAATACCGCTTGCTATTCAAGTCACCAATGAAACCTCGCACGTTTTGATTTATAGTTATCTCAGAATTTTCATTTGGACATGCTATGAAATTCACATTCACATTCAAACTTATATCAACCATGGGTAAATCGTATTCCCTTTCCATCCCCACTAGTTTTTTAACCAAATTTAAACTACAGGTACCAACTTTATTATTAGGTTCACAACATAATCTTAATAAATTCCCAAATATTGTTAAAGTGTTCAAATTTTCCAATTTTAATTCACCCAATTGGAAAAGTTCACTGATATAGGCTACCCCACTGTATCTCACCCATGATCCTACATCTCCCTGTTCACTTTTAGAATAATCATTTAATGCCAATTGAAGAATATCCCAATCTAATATAACACTTGATAAAACTTTCTTCAATTCACATCCTTTAGTTGTATTAAAAGCTTTGTTGATGAATATTTGTTTAATATCATCCTTTAATGCCAAACCAAGTTCACTATTCAAACTAGTACAAACCCCTAAATTATCCAATCTGCATTTACACATTTGGATCAATTCATCAGTCACACTTAGAAATTCAATCAATTCACTAAACTCTATATTCAATTTATCCTGATATTTATCCATCATTTTAAACACTATATTTAAATCAATCTTATGACCAAGTTGGAATCTTCCCGTTAAAAAAATTAAAGATGATTTAGAATTTGCTAAATTGTCCCATTCAATATCTAGTTCCAAATCCAATTCTGGAAATTCCACCATATACTTCCCAATAATAGTCCGCTTAATAACACCCACCTTTAATGATTTTATTCGAGATTTAGTTTCATCATATGCATTTTTCAAAAGGACATGGATGATATCTAACTGAATGTTCAAACTTGTATGAGAATCCCAAATGAAATCATTTAAAATAGGTATAAACCCCGTTTTGTCTAATTTAACGACATCTTCAACCGTATTCGCCGTTAATAATTTCATTTTTAATTCATTACTTAATTGATTTGTTCGTGTTCGTCCGATTAATTCTTGTCTAGCAGCTATTGATGCTTGACGAATACTTAAATTTGAATCATATAAGCTTACAAGAAAGAGATAATATGATAAATTAACCCATTCGTCAATATGTGTCCCTCTTTTGGAAAATGCCCAAATAATAAAACAACATGCATCTCTAATATCATCACCTAATACCCTGTTAATTATTTTCCTTTGAAAGAATAATTTCCCTGGTAGAATCTTTAATAATTTTGTACATATTGTGTTTGTTATATTTTGATTAGCATGTGTTGCCGTCATCCCAATAAATCCCAATGTTAAAAGAATCGTATGAATCACATTAGTTGGCGTAGTGGATTCCCATTGATCTTCGTCACATAATAACAATTCAATGAAATCCATTTGAGATTTCGCATTCAATTGATTAAATATCTTGGACGTTTGTTTACCCAATGTCAATCTAATTTTACTATCATTAATAGAAAACTGTCCCATGACCAATCTTGTTATGTTTGTCAATATTGTTGGTGAGGGTGAAAGAATTACTATTTTACTTAAACATTTGATCCAATACCTTTTCATAGTTAGATTACCAGGGGAATAATTAATTATCAATTGAAACGTTTGTTGATTTGGGTAATAAGTTTTAAACAGTTTATTTAAAGTCATCAAATCACCCAAATGCAAGTCTTGATTTAAATTCAAATTGGTAAAATATTCATCCAACATTTTCTTTTGGTCATTCCTTAAAAGTAATTTGCTCAAGAGGATACAAGAAATGTCCATACATTTCCCACCATATTTCAAACCGTTTAATGCAATTAATTTAATTTTTTCACTTAAACCATTTTGAATACTTTCTAATGGAAACGGGATTAGAACTAACTGTGTAAGCCAAACTAATTGGAAAAACCTTTCTTTCCAATTAGATTCATTAATGGGTAAATTCAAAACTTTGTTTAAACTTTCAAGATTGTTGGGGAAATATTTAACGATTTGATCCATTCCTCTAACTTTACACAAAGTGTAAACAAGATCACAACCACGTAAACCCCCCAAACACACTATATTTTGTACTAACTGGGGTAAATATGGGTCTAATAATTGTGGATCGGATTGAAATTCATCAATGTTTTGTGATAAACGATTAATTTGCAAATCTGTTAAGTCACAATTCAACGTGGTGGTCAATATCGTATTTATTAAAACAGTAGATTTATCACGTAGATTCATCACATCATTCATATCTTCTTCTTTACTACCACATATTAACATAAATGAATTTGATTAAATTAAAAAGAACTAACAATAATGAATGGCATTTGAAAAATTGACAATCTCTCTTTATGAGATGACTCCTTGTTTATAAATATACAATGGACGACACGTTTGACACTTCCAAATTCTATGAACTATTGCACACTACTCAGGATGGGCCTACTAATTTATCTCCCTTGAAATCCATGGCTTTCAATGCTTCTTCTTCTCCCATACAACCACAAACTCAAACGGGAACAAGTTCAAGATTTTTCCCCTCTCCTAATAAACCCAACCCGAATTCAACCAATATTAACTTGAATGATGATAAGATCGATTGGTTGGATGTGGATTTACAAAATTTAGGGTTGAAAAGTTCATCACCGAAGAAGAAATTGGTATTTACCATAAATGAAAAGTTGGATACTCAAATTGAACAGAAGGAAGATGATGATGATGATCTGAAACCTAAAATCAGTCTTCCTCCTTATAAAAGAAATGTTGATGGTGATGTTAGTACAAAAGATTTATTATCTGCTTCTTCTATTGTTTTACATCATATTCATCAAATTGTCACAAGACATACAAGAGAATTAAGAAAATATACAGTTTCTATTTCATGTGATATCCCAAGGGATAAAGTCCATCAATTAATAAATAATACATTTTATACTATTGGTCAAGTTGAATCTATTACTCCACCACCACCAGCAGCAGCAGATAATATCCTTAATGATTTTCATATATATAATGTTATGGCAATAATTTTCACATCTCCATTAGTAACGACAAATGCCATTTCTACTAAAACTATTAAATTTTCTTATAATCAATCACAATATAAAATGATAATTAAATATCATGAAACTATTTCAAGAGATGAATCAAGTCAATTAATAGGTGGGAAATTACCCGCTTGTTCATACCCTGAAGGTTTTGCCTCAACATTACATGAACGTGGACCCGATGGGTTTGTTTATTCCAGAGATCTACCTGTCAAACCACGTGGAAAGAAGTTCAAAATGAATACACCACCACTAGTGATGAAAAATGTTAAATGTTAAATGTTAATAAAATGGGTGAATGGGGGTCTTTTCATTTCATGAAAAACTTTTAAAGTATGCAACTGTTTAAAGTTGTGATGTTATATTTGTATATTAGTATAATTCAAATCCTGTTGGATTTAATGTATATATTTATTTTAATTAAAATTAATTAGCTGAGCGGATTTTTTTTTTCTAAATGAAATTTATTCACTATCTTAATAACTAATGAAAGAATATGGTGGAGATATAGGATCATTGGTTGTAATGACGACATTCTCATGTGTTTTGACATTCATGAACATTATGTTTATATTGATACATAATTTAAGGGAGAATATGATATATAAGGGGATTTTATTATCCAGTTGTATTTATTGGGTTGGTTTTCTTTGTTGGTTCTTATCAAAAATTGGTAGTCATTGGGATGAAAGTATTAATGGGATGATTTTGAAATATACATTATTTTATTCACATACATTTCAAAGAATGGCTTTATTGGGTAGAATATTTGTTTATATTAACACTTTTTTAATGGCAAGTGTTATCGTTAATAGATGGAAATATAAATTCTTCAATGGTATTGGTAGTGGTCATCGTAATGTTTTTACAATGTTAGAATTGGATGAATTATTTAGTCATTCATCAAGAGATACATTGGGAAGATTAGTTAATGAACATGTGCATGATGAATTAGGGTTCGTAGTTTTAGAAGAATCTGAAAATGATTTTGATCAAAGAAGTTTAATGAGTAGTGAATTCACTAATGATGAAGAAGAACAAATTCATAGAAGGACGGGTAGTAGACCTGAACATGAACATGAACATGAACATGAACATGATCATTTAATTCATAAAGCTAGATCTATTAATCCACAACATTATTATTCACAAATAATTATTTTATCAATTGTTATTGTGATTATTTTATTATTAGTTTTATTTGATATTGCATTACATGGGTTTTTGTTATTCAACACTGAAAAATCAGCACCACCTTTAAGATGGGTTCAAATTTGTTTAATAATTTCCAATTCATTGATATATTTAGTTACAGGGTTAATTTTATCAATTTATACCATTTTTTTAGGGTATAACCCCCAATTGGAATTTTCAATTACACATTTAAAACATTTCATTAAATCCAATTTTGTTTTATTGTTTTCCTTAAGTATATGTTTCACAGTTGCATGTGTAACAAATATAATAAGTATTTCAACAAGGTCAAGTGATTTAACATGGTTAGTTAATATTTACACAACATTTGATCTTTTAGTTGTTACATTAGGTTATAGACTTGTGGAAGTCATTGATTTAGAAAATTACCAAGTTGAAACAATTAATATTATTGGTAGAGCACAGGAAAAAGATCAGATTCATTAAATCAGTTTTTTTTTATTTTGCAAATCACATAAATTATCATACAGTGTGAATGTAAAAAATCATCATTTAAATTAATCCCATATGTTGCTCTTAAATATTCATTTAATATACCCAATTCTTTAGATATAAGAAATTATTATTAATTTAATTTACTAAATCAGCTATCTGCGACATATCCGCACTTCCACAACTCCCCACCTCCCGATTTTGTACACTTGGAAGATTTTGGTATAGAGAGTGTGTACTATTCAGTCCGCCTGTCGAAATAGTATCATCATGAAATTTTTTTGAAATTTTTTTGTCATAATATAATAACATTACACCAAACAGGTGTAAATGGCTATTACTATTATTAATGGGGCTCATACAAGGCTGAAACTTAACGAAAAATACATATTGTCGACACCGCCCTTGAGCTTCAGTCGGAACAATTGGTTGGTTGTAAATAATCAATGCCCAAAGAAAGAAAAAGTGAATTGAAATTACTGAAAATTTTTTTCTCTATTAACTTTTCACTTATAGTGAGGGTTTGTTTGGTTTGAATTGCTCATGCAGGGTTTGTGTTAATTTTGAAAAGAGTTTTACATTCATTTAGTTATTCTAAGTATTATAATTTAATAATTACAGTTTACCACAGTTATTTTCTTATTATGCAACTATAGTATAGCATAGTATAATATAGTATAATATTAAATCTTTTTTTTTTTAATCTTATAGATCTGTCTTCTCTTCAGCAACAGCCTCTGAAGCCACCGGCTCTGTATCCTCCTCCTCCTTCTTTGGTGTCGGACCTAATTTCTTTCTACCAAGAGCTTCTTCTAAACCATTTGCTTCATCGTAAATCATTTGTAAATTCAATTTTGAATATTTTTGAAACTTATCATATCTAATAAGAGAAACACCCATGTTGTTTTTGAAACAATAGACATTAACAACGATATCAACATCCTTGTATCTATGTTGAAATTCAAAATCTTTCATAACTTCTTGAACATGAGATTCAATGTTTTCTCTATCATAAGTATCAAATTGTCTTCTTGTAAGATTAACCATATATTTACCACCACGTTCTTCCTCACCTAGGAATTCCCCAATTTTAGTTTTTAATAAATTCATCCATTGATCTTTATCAACTGTACAGGATGAATCAATAGCAACAATTCTTTGAATGAATCTCCCCTTTTTTTCACCACTTTCTCTTAAATCTTCACATATACGTTCAACAAGATAAGATGGGATTATTGGTGATTTTAATTTGAAAAATAGTAAAGATTCAGCATTTAATTGAATTTGTCTAAACATTGATATTCTTCTATTTGATTTTATTTCAGCCAATTCCTTTGCAATTTCATCCTCAATGTTGGTTTCCTTCTTTGGTGATTCTTCTTTACCTTCATTAGCATCATCCTTCGCTTCTGGATAATATTTGTTGATGAATTCACTTAAAATGGCTTTCATCTCTTTACCTGCTTGTGGTTCCTTTCTACGCGGACAAGTGACATAAATCCCATACTCCCCCGGTTGTATCATGTCTGTTTTTTGCTGACGCTTGGCACCACCCGGGCCACCACCGCCTTGTTTGCCTCCCTTTCTCTTCATAATTACTATAAGTAGTTATGTTTATGTAATGAAAAGTTTTGAATTAGCTCAGCTCATTTATGTTTTATATTATATTATATTATATACTATACCATCGATCTACAATGACAGTTTTACATAGCACCCTTTCTTTTTTGTCTTTCTTCATACAATTCCCTATTTTTCAAAACCCTTTGCACAATACTTTCAACATCCATTTCTTGCCATTCATGTTCTGGTAAATGTTTAAATAATTTTTCAACATTGGTGTATAAACCATCATCAATTCTTGGTTTCCCATGGTAAACAGCAGAACATTGACCTATTTTGTTAAGATATTCCATAGTTGGGCATTGAGGAGCATTAAGTATAATCCCATCAATATATTTACTTTGAAGAACACATAAACTTCTTTCGAATTGGTTCATGATTGGATAATTTTTACCCTTGAGGTCATTGACATGTTTATCATCAACAATTCCAACAATTACTTGAGATCCTTCCTTTTTAGCAATTTCTTTTAATGATTTAAGTGCCATTATATGACCAGGATTGAATAAATCAAAACCACCATCGATATAAACGAATTTTTCACATTTTTCAATCCCTGGGACCAAAACCTCTAAACTGTCACTATTCCAATTCCATACTGTAGCACCTAATGATTTAGCATCATCACCAGTGGCATATTCCTTGTATTTAATTAAATTTTCATCATTTAATAATTCTTCCTTTGAATGGATATGATGATCTTTAGTGAATAATAACATTCTACCGACTAAATCAGTAGTTGAAATCCCACCTGTTCTCTTAACAACCAAAAATCTCCCCATATCTTTAACAATTTGGTAACAATCGTTACCATCCTTATCGGTAGTAATATCATCACCATGAACAACGTATTTACATTCCCATTTATCCATGAATTCTGGATCGGTAACATAAGGAGCATCTCCCACAGCCTTAGTACACCATCTACACCCTTCAACAGCGGCAATTCTCTCTGGTAAAGTCATAACTGATGGACCTTTGTTCAACAGAATTTCATCATCAGAATGGACACCAACGTAGAGCTCTTTGCCGAACTGACGCGCCTGTCTCATGGCACCGGCGTGGCCATGGTGTGCAAAATCAAAACACCCATCAATCCAGATCCTCGTATCAAAGACAGCCATTTTACTATTAAACAAACAAAGTTAGTTAATCGACATTGATTTTTCACATACATGTACATAGCATTCATTTTTTATGCTCAGGTGTAAACATAATTAATAACTGTTTTTATAACCTATAAGTGTACAATATACAAAAACAAAAAAAAAGCTAACGTGTATGAAGTGTGTTTGGAGGAAGTGCTGTTGTTATTCGTTGATAATAATAATAATAATAATAATAATTCTTTTTTTAATTCAATTTGCAATTTGACCTGCCTAATGTCTGGAACCAACAACACCACCAACAACACCACCAACAATGGCACAAATAAGAATAACAACAACCCAGAACAGAATCCATCTCCATTTTCTACCCTTCTTGGCATGGTCTCTTGCTTTAATCACATTAGCATCACCTCTTTCCAAATGATCTTCGGCTTTTTCAATGTTCTTATTAGTGCTGTCAATTATTTCATCTTGTTCAAAGATTAAACCTTGTAAATCGTTTAATAATTGACTCAATTCGTTAGTTTGTTGTAAAGTTCTCAACATTTCTTGATGTCTTGCTTTAACTTCATCTAAGACACCTAAAGCTTCACCCTTTCTGTTTTGCATGGCAATAGCTTCTTCGAAAACTTGTTGATCACCAACTTGGTTAACAAAATCAACAGCTTCATCATAAGAAGCATCTGGATTGACAATTTGATATTGTTCAACAGCCTTATTCAAATTGGATTGATTGTAAGCATTATCAACTTCCATGAACTTTCTAATGGAAGTTTGGAATTGATTTCTCAAGTTTTCAGCTTGATTTTGTTTATCCATGTCACCATCGCAAGACTTGAAAATTGTTTCTAATTTAGGTTTAATTTCACTTGATTGGGCATCTCTTAAATTAATAGTGGTGTTTTCAATTTGGGCTTTAATATTCTCCAATTCATCAATACCAACAGCATTTAAGGCAGAAATTTGTAATTGTTGTAAATGTGCAATAAGACTGTTATAGTCAGAAAGGTCGTCCTTAAGGCCTTGCAATTGCTGGAAAAAGTCACCCTGGGTATTCTGGGCTGAAGAGGAGGCTTGGCCGTATGGATTGGCGTCGGCGTAGGGATTAGAAGCGTCCATTGGAAGGTGAAATTAATGAAATTCAAGAGGACAAAATGGAAGAAAAGAAAAATAAAATAAATTGAATTGAATTGAATTGAATTGAATTGAATTGAATTTCCTAAACGAGGCGGGTCGAAATCCCAATTGGGTAATTTTCAGTCAATTTAATAGTTGAAATTTCAGCAGTTTTTACTTACAAAAGAGTTTTCATTACTATATAGTTATATACAGTGCTAATATCAGCTAGTCGTCACTGTTGTGCTTGATGGTTATCACACGATTTCTCTATTAAAGTTTTTTTTTTTTTCGTTTTTAGCTTTCTCTTCAATCTCATACCACAATTTTCAATTTGAATTTGTGAAATGGCGAAAAGAGAAGGTGAAAACGAGACTTTGCCTCCACATAAAAGGATATCCATTAAACAGACCCCGGAAGAAGAGGCTTATGCCAAAAACTACTTTCAAAAACACGTTTTCCAGCCTGAATTCAAGCAAAAACTGACTGAATCAATCAAATCATCAGAACCTTATAAATGGGGGACAATTAAGAACCTCATAGATGATGAATTGTTACGTAATGTACGTAAGGAAATTATGGATCAGATCGAATTCACCAAGAAGGAAACAGACATATACAAAGTGTTCCAATCGGGTGATTTGGCTAACTTATCGGCAATGCCTGAAGATTTGCTCAGGAAATTACCATCGATTTACAAACTAAGATCAGCTATTTATTCACAAACATTCCGTGATTTCATGTCTGATGTCACCGGTGCTGGGAAACTTTCAGGTGTTAAAACAGATCTTTCCCTTCAACTTTATACGAAAACTTGTCATTTATTAACTCATGATGATGTTATTGGATCAAGAAGAGTTTCCTTTATTCTGTATATGCCTGATCCTGATCATATTTGGAAGGAACATTATGGTGGGTCTTTACAACTTTTAGATTCTATTGTCCCTAATGTCCCAAAATCAGATATACATTCAAAATTAACACCTCAATTTAATCAAATTGCATTTTTCACTGTTCAACCTGGTAAATCTTTCCATGCTGTTGAAGAAGTCAAAGTTGATAAACAAAGATTAAGTTTACAAGGTTGGTTTCATATTCCTCAAGAAGGTGAAGAAGATTATATTCCTGGTGAACAAGAAGAAACTGAAGCTAAATCTACTTTACATCAATTAGAATCGAAAGAATTAAGAGAATATGATTTCCCAAAATTTAATTTAGGTAATGTCCAATCATTAAAAAGTGGTTCTGATGATGTTGATGTTGATATTGATTTAAATTTGAATAATTTAGATGTTGAATTTTTAAGTAAATTCATGAACCCATCATTATTAACGAAATCATCAATTGATAAATTAAATGAAATTTTTAATAATGAATCAGTTGTTGATATTTTATCATTTTTAAATAATGAATATGAACAAAAGTTACATTCAAAAATGAAACAATTCGAACTTAATGAATATCCACCTATGGCACAATTACAATCTGAAATTAATTACCCATGGAAATTGGCCATTCCTGCTCATAAACATAGATACCTTTACATTGATGGTAGGGAAGAAGAGGATATTAATACTGCTGAAAGTATTAAACAAATTAATCAATGTTATGGTGAAGGTGAACCAAATTTTAAACTTATTAAAAAAATAGTCCAAGATAATAATGATATCCCAAATGATATAATTGAATTGAATAAAAATACAATACATGTTAATGAAATAACTAGTCACCTTTGTGAATTGGCTTCTTTATTTAAAACCATTTCTTTTAAAAAATGGCTTTATCAAATTACCCATTTAGAAATTCTCAAAGATCAAATTCTTATTAGAAGATTTAGACCGGGGTATGATTTCATTCTTGCTACTAAACAACCTAAAGAGGAAACTGGTGATAATGATAATGATGAATTGGATGGGTTATTAGAAGCAACTTTGAATTTGACTCCTACTGAAGGATGGGAAAATGGTGATCATGGTGGTTATGAATTGTGTTTATTAGATGAAGAGGAGGAGGAGGAGGAGGAGGTGGATGAAAATGGTGATAAATTGAACGAAGATGAAGCTGCTATTTACAAGACTGCTAGTGTTGATTCTGTTGTTTATGAAGGTCAAACTTGTTGGAACAAATTCAATTTAATGTTCAGAGACAAGTCCGTTTTAAAATTCGTCAAGTATATTTCTGATGATGCTCCTGGTAGCAGATTTGATATTACTGGGACATGGAAATGTAAAGATGATGAATAATAATGTTTACAGTTACTAGTTACTATTTAGGTTAGCTTCAACACTTGTTGATTACATAATTATATAGTATAAGAATAGACAGACAAGATAATTTTTTTTTTTTCTTTCAGCTTCGAGACAACCAAACTCTTTATCAATAAACACATATTATATGGCCATTTCTCCCATTTTTGAAGCCAGAAGGGTTGCAAAGAGAAGACACTACGATGATTCTTTTGCCAATGCAAATATGGCTCCTCCAAAATCCCGTGTTAACAAGCAGCTTTCGAACAAAACAAAACGTGTAAGACAACCATTTGCCATCGCAGGTACTAAATTACCACTGCATAGAATTATCCAAACACTGGGGAAACCACAACTTCAGAGTCTCATTCTTGATTTAGTCGCAGAGTTCCCCCAATTGACATCTAAAGTTATCGAAAAATCACCAGATGTTACCGTGGAAGATGCCATCAATGTCCTTAATTCCAAAATTGATATAATTTTGCATGGGCTTCCTTATAAAATGGACCCATGTTCCGATTATTCCTTCTTGAGAGTCAAGGACACAGTTGATGAGTTTTTCCAGCTTTTGTCAGAATATACATTGAATTATTTACCACCAGTTGAAAACGATTTACAAGTTATTTTGAAATTTATTAAAAAGTTTTTATCTGATGTATTACCAAGAATCCCTCAATTTAATGCAGTTGAATTTAGATATTTTTACAATATTACAATTGAAAAACTTAACCATATCTTGGAAGATTCTATTTTGAAATTTATTACTGAAAAGAAACAAAATGTCCTTATTGTTATTAACGAAGATTGGAGTTGTCAGTTTTCAACAATTAATGAAAAAAATAATGGATCGTTCATTAATATTGTTGTCTTGATTAATGAGGAAATCCAAAAATATCATGATAGTGGTGCTATAATTCTTGGGGATGATTCAAATGTCGAAGATAATAAATTACAAGGAATTGAAAGTTTCCTTCAATTATCATCACAGGAAACTCAATCAAGAGCTTAGCTTATCTTAGCTTAATCTTGTATTTAGTCAGTTCATTTTTACCATTTGCATTCATTACATCCATGTCTTTTTTTCAAACACATTCACTTAATTTTTCCCAAGCACTTTCTTTGGCACAATATCCCATACGGCGGGTATATACACATATAGATATATATATATATATTTCTTGTTGGGCTTTTTAAAGCAAGCCCCCCGTTTTTTATTTACTAATAGTTGAAAATTTCAGGGTAGTAGTAGTACACCTTTTTCTTTATATTTAAAAATGAGTATTTTTGTTTCATTACATATTATTTATTATATACAGATCCTATATTAGAATTTACCATTCCACTGGGTTTTCCTTAAGGTACTTTCTAATTAAATTTTTCTTGATATTTCTCTTGGTTTCATTAGTGATACCACCAATTTTAGCACTAATTTCAGCCAATTTTTCATCATTTGACATTATTTCACTTAATTTACCAGCTAATTCAATATCCTTTGAAAGTTCATCAATTCTTGTAGCTAAATGAGTAACAGAAGATGTGAAAATTTCCTTATTTTGATTTGGTGAATCAGTCCAAGAAGTAATACCATATTTTTCCTTTAATTGTTTAATTGATTCTAATTCAGCTTCAGTTAAATCTTGCTTGAATTGTAATGATGAAACTTGTTCTAAATCTTTGTATAATGATTCGTTGACATTAGCATCAACCATCTTTCTCCTAGCCAAGAATTTAATATTTCTTTCATTTTCCTCTTGGGCAACTTGAGCCTTAGCTTGTTCTTGATAAGCAGCGAATTGCTGACCTTGATTCTTCTTGATTTCAGCAACGGCAAAGAATTTTCTACTGGACAATGGTCTAGTAGCTTCAATCCTCACTAAATCACCCTCTCTGCAAATATTGGCTTCGTCATGAACAAGATAGTCCTTCTTAACTTGGAACTCCTTTTGCACACGCTTGTCGTACTTCTTGTGTAAAACACGCACCTTAATTGTTTTGTTCATGCGCCCTTGGGACACAACTTGACCAAGGAAGTTTTGTCTAGCCATTTCGTATTTAATAAACCTTTACAATTATCCAACGACTTGAATTTTGAAAAATTTTAAACTTTTTTCAACGGAAAAAACAAAAAAAAAATAAATTGGACACGTGACTGCTCAGCAACTAATATATTATTTTGCTAATTATTTATATATTTACTAACTAAAAACTCTCTCTAAACAATTAAAATATTGGATTCATCATTATTGTATGTAATACGTTCGAGATTGTCAAATGGCGTCTCTTTTAAATAAAGTTTCAAAGCTTCATAACCACTATTTTCAAGATACTTTAAATGATCAGCCATGAATTTCCCACAGAGGACACTCTTTGATTTTTTATCTAATTCAACAATATCGCCTTCACAAACATGTTCATTAATCTTTTTCCAAAGAAACAATTCTAAATCAAAATTGAATCTTGGCCAATCACCACCAAAGTTTCTCATATGGTTTTTACGGTCACCAGTGTAAACTGTACCAACTTCTAACATTTTCAATGGATCCATATGGGTTTTGTTAATATGATAAAACAATGGTTTGGCGTGTTCTATTTGAATGTTATCAGTAACAACATTGGTATAACTGTAATCACCTTCGAACCCTTGACTTTTAACAGTGTTTAAATGTCTATTGTCGATAACTGGATCATATTGGACTAAACCAGAATCACTCAATTTACCCTCATTCATATAACCATAAACTCTATCTGGTTTTTTATAAACTTGATAATGTTTAAGATTAAGTGCATGAGCAGCAGCAACGAAACATTCTTTACCACCTTGTTCACCAACTGCACCTTGAGAAAGTAATGGATAATAACCCATTGGACCATCTCTATTGTACAATAATGAAAGGAACATAGTTTTAAAATGATGTCTTTTATTAATCATCATTTGACCCTGTTCAGTACTAAAATCTTCCATAGTACCTTCTCTATCATGATATGGGACCCATTCTCTTAAAACTGTAGCATCATTGTCTTCATCTGGATGTTTATAATTATCAGCTGGACTCCAATTATCATTTAAATGACGAATACGCTTACCAACTTGTTTACCTTGAATGTTATAAAATGATGGAGATGTACTTCTTCTGTAATAATCTGGCCATGTAATCATTTTATTTTGTAAGAATAATTTGGATTCAAAAATAGAATCTGGATTACCAACTGGGAAAACATCAGATTCTAAAAACATGGCATTTTCAAATGATGAAACAATAAGAGCTAATGGTTTCAATTGATTTTTAGTGATTTCAAATGTGGTAATCTTCTTACCAATAACTCTTTCAACTATCACACATTTTGCATCTAATTTTTGTAATTTTTTACAAAGAATACTGTTGTATTGTTCTTCGGTTGGAATAATAACTTCAATTGGTAATATAGCACCTAATTTTCTTAATGTTTCAACAGTGAGTATATTTAACCAAACATTACGTTCACTTAAAATTACATAACCATCACCATGGTAATAGTTTGGAACATATGATGGTAAATTATGAGTGACAATTTTATGTTTGTCTTTTAAATCTTGGACGAAATCTTCAGGGAAATCCATCATTGATTCTAAATGTAATTCACTAATTAAATCATCATCTTTAACTAATTTTAAAACGTTTTTGATGATTGGTTTACCTTCAGCGTTTAATTTTGATCTTGATTTCAATGGATAACTAAGTGAATTTTCTTCAATTAATGTTAAGATTTGACTTAGATAATCTTGTGAAAATTCATTACCTTCAATATATTCTTCAGGAGTGACCATCTTCAGGTTACTCGTAACATTAATATTGTATTCTTTGGTGAAATCAGCAGATAATGGATTACCTAAACCTTCAGTAATATCATCTTCATCTTCAATAATTTCACTCTTACTTGTCCATGATTTATTAATATCCCTTGTTTGCGCAACACCTTGAGCTGAAGCTTCAACAACAACATTGTTTACAAGGTTTTCTAGATAGATTGATTTCTTAGTTGGAATTTCAGGTTCAACATGAGCTTTTCGTATAGAAAGCAAATATGTAATGAAAGCAAGTGAACATATCGTTACCCAAAAGGTTGAAACCTTTTTGTATCTTAGACTTGCCATTTTGTTTTGTTTTGAATAGTTTCCTTTTTTATGTTTATCCTGAATCTCTATTGTTCAAAGAAACACGAGATTCTTTCAAGATAAAAGAAAAGAAAGTGATAGAGAAAAACACAGGTGGGGTCCTAACTTTAAGATTCTGTCCATAGGCTGGTTTGGGGGGCCTGAGATTGGGTTACTAGACCATAAAAATGATACCATTAACAAACAGACTTAATTATTAATTATGTCCACCATATTTTGTTCCTTGCATTATTTCACCTGCCATTTGATGAACATTTAATTAGATAAACAGTAGGCAGGTATTAGTTTATCTTTCCTCTGCTCATACTAGTGTTTGTGGTTCTCTTTCAGTAGATTGGCTTGTTAGCTTACTTTGATGTAACTTCCTGATTTGATGAAAATAATGAATTTTTCAAAAAAGCAACTTTACTGAGCAATGCAGTTCGTAGTATTGTCTTTTTAGTGGTTAGCCTCGTTATGCTCATCGAACAAACAAACCGTTTCGGGTCAGAGTTTAAAAAACACATATGGTATGAAAAGAAATGTGTGTGTTGTGTTTATATATGTATATGTATTTGATTGGTTATTGAAAAACAAGCGATAACCTTATTTTCAGTTTGCTGAGTTATGTATGTAATAAAGTCTCAAATGACATTGTCTACCATATATGTCCATACAGGGTTGCATACATTATATATAACAACAACAACAAAAAAAACTTATATGTAATCTAGACCTGTAATTTATTTTCAGAGATTGGAAAGTTACACTGGAATACTCAAACGGGGAAATGCAAGTACTCATATACTATAAACAACTTTAGTTACATATCACCGTTAGATTGATCTTGTGTTCATTTATTATTTTTTTATACAAGTTTTGTTACTGTTTTTTACTTTTCGTTATTGTATATATGTTTCTGGTGGGTTAATACCGTATTGGATCTGGTTATATTTAGAGCCTCATCAGACCCATCTTTAACAAAGTACCCATTTTAGGGTCTTCAACTTCTTCGGCGAATTTCTTAGTAGCATCAATCATAAATGTAGCTTTTTCTTCATTGATTTTGTTCATCTTTCTGATAGCAGCAAGACCAGCAACCCATTTACCATTCAAAGTTTCCCATGTCCATTCACCCATAATAAAGTTTGGATCAAGGGCAAGTTCTCTACCCTTCTTAACAAGGTTAAACACCCAGAGTAAATCTTCAGTATCGTTATCAATAAGAATTTTACCTGCAACCTTTGTACCATAAACATCAGTATCATCAACTTTGCAATAATCTAAAAGTGTTTCCTTCCATTTGATTTCTTCACGTTTTTCCTTTTTAGATCTCTTAAGATGACCAGAAAGTTTCTTGGATAATTGCTTACCTTCTTTTGAAACAGGTGAATAACCGAATTCAAAAAGAGATGTTTGGATTAATTCCTTTAATTCTGGTGTTTTATTGGCATATGAAACAACATCCATGAGACCATCAAATGCCTTACCCATCAATGGTTGAGTGAATAAATTATCAGCCCATTCAATCATTTCCTTATAAGCTTTAATAGTACCCTTTCTGAAGGCATAATGATGGAAATCAAATTGATCTTCTTCATATTCCTTAAAAATGTATGTTAATGAAATGTATCTTTGGACAGTTAATGAAAAGAGTGAACCAAGTTTTAACAAATGTAAAGATTTTGGATTGGTTGGCTTAGAGTGGAATGGATCAATTGTTGTGTTGTTTTCAGTAGCTTCTTCTTCTTCTTCTTCTTCACTTGAACTACTCTCTTCTGATCTGGCATTATAAAGATCCACTTCTTTTTTAAATAATCTTCTTAAACTATCAGCCAATTCACTAACAAACCAGCAACTTTGTAAAGTGTGTAAATCTCTAATACCAGTCTTGGCATCATCATTTTTGGTAAAAACAGAAATGGTATCGATTGCTTCTTTGATTAAACCAGCACGTAAGTAATATTTAGTAGTTTTTGTGTTGACAAATCTATCTTGTAAATCCAAAGTACGAGCAAAATTCATGATTTCAGCTGCTTCAACCAATTTACCCTGATGTTTCAAGATACGAGCTTTGTACATATATAACTCAATTAATGTTGGTGTGATCTTTAAACCTTCTTCAATTTTTTCCATTGCTTTTTCAAAAGCACCACATTGATAAAAATGTTGAGCAACAAAATACTTAGTCCAAGTTAAAGTCAATGGGTTAGTACCATCATCTTCTGATTCAAGTTTTAATGTTATTGATTCAATAACTGGTCTAATAGCTTCCTTTTTATAAAGGGATTTTAAACATGAAAAAATAGCTGGGACACCCTTCTTTAAATTTAGTGAAATATAAGATTCCATAGAATCCTTTAATTCTTGTGATTCAGGTTCTAAGAAAGTAAGTGGGAAGTTTCTTGGTAAATCTGATTTTGGGTATTTTTCAGATAATTCTTTGCAAATAGCAAGCTTCTTTGTAGAATCATTATCAATATCCAAAGAATTAAAAAGCATATGGTAATATTCCACATTATCTGGATTGATATCAAGTAAGGATCTAACATCGGATTCTGCTTCAGAAAATCTACCTAGTTTGAATAAAATTTCAGCTCTTAATTTATGCATACCTGTTGCATCATTACATTTGAATTTGTCATCTTTAACCAATAATTCATTCATGTATTTTAAAGCTTCTTCTAAATCATATTGAGCTAATAATGTACCCTTATAGAGTGATAAACTTGAATTTTCA
Source organism: Saturnispora sanitii (assembly GCA_030563185.1). Taxonomy (NCBI): domain Eukaryota; kingdom Fungi; phylum Ascomycota; class Pichiomycetes; order Pichiales; family Pichiaceae; genus Saturnispora; species Saturnispora sanitii. Next base: position 17,060 of record JAKUBF010000045.1, on the reverse strand, counting down.
TATATATCTTCATCAACGAGCTTATCAGCAATGATTTCTTCAATTTGATTGCAAATTTTAACAGCGGAATCAGGGTTACCAGCAAAATCATAAGCAACAGCAGCTGATGAATAATTTGCTCTATAGGCTGGTTCAGCTTGTAAGTAACTCATTCTAGTTTGTGGTAAAGTGTTGATTTTTCTTAACTGAGACATACATGAAGCTAAATCTCTTAAGATACCCATGTTACCATTTCTATTAGCAATGGCTTGAGCATAGGCACTGGCAGACTTTTCATAATCCTTGGCATGTCTATAATACAAAGCAGCAATGTGATAAGTCATTGGATCGTTTAATCCAAATTTAAAAGCTTTAGCAATAAGTTCTTCACATAATTTGGTTGTTTCATCCGTCAATGGGTGAAACATTGCATAATTTGGCTTAACTATGTCACCTTTTTTAGCAACTTCATCATCAGATGGCGGGGAACCTCTGTATTTTGGTTCACTGTTGGATAAAACCAACGCTTTTAATGCATAAGCAGAACCGCTTTTAGGTGACTTTTTAAGAAGTTTTTCAAGTAATGTTAGAGACTTCTTGTAGTTCTTGGATTCGTATTCCCCTAAGGCCAAACGGAAAGTCGGGTCAATTGACATAATTACTTAAAGAATGAACGTTGTGTAGTTTATAATGAATGAAAAATTTATCTTATTATTATTGCTCATTAAAAAATTGACATATATACACATTTTACAAAATCAAATCAAACTCTCCATTCAAAACCCCTGATTTTAAATTTGTGAAAGAAACATCTTTTGGTGAAAAATCAACCAATTGTGCCAAATTACCAACTCTTTGCTTAAAATTCCCATCAATTACAGCTTGTTGATCAAAATCAGACCATTGACATGAAACACCAACTTTAAGCGAATCAATGCGAATGAAATCACCCTCATATGTAAAAGGCAACCATTCGAGTTTGAAGGTGAAAATGTTGGATTCTGATGGTACTTGAGATCCAACTCCGTCACTTGACCAGTCAAGCTTATGCATCGTTAAATCATTAATACCTGTTATTATCCTACAAGACCAATTCCCATCTTCATCTTGAGTAATACCCATTGGTACACCCTTATCTTCAGATGGGTCATTTAATTCCTTTTTCCAATTATCTCCCTTGTAAACAGTAATTGCTCTTACTGGATGTGGGATTTTTTCATTCGGTGATTCAAATGAAATATAACATTGTCTTGCCAATTTGACATGGATCTGAAGAATGGATTCAATTGGAGTGTATTTATCCATTTCACTTGAATCATTGTTAGAATTAGATAAAACTTCAACGTCAAGATAGTTTGAATAATTGTTATCCAATGTTGATCCTGATAAAAGCCATGGTCTCTCCCCTTTGAATGTGCATGACTCCATTTGAGTTTCATTATATGTGACACAAGATAAATCTGATGATACAATAGTTGGTAGATCTGTTAAAACCCTTTCGACAAATGGAGATCTACCATAGACGACGGCATTTGAATAGTTACCAGTAACATTAAATTCTTGAACGAATCTCATTTTAAGTGGGTATTGATCCGAGCCATATGTTATACTGCCTACGAGTTGTTCAAACCCCAAGTGTAAACTGAGAAAAATTAAAGCAAACATACACATGGTAATAACTGTTGCTCTTAGTTTGTCAGCCCAGATCCAAGTTATTGAGCCAAGGCAAACGCCAAAAAAGCAACATATATTCCATACAACACTATCAAATGCACCAGATTCTTGAACTGTTTCGTGTAATGCCAATCCTACGAGTAAACCTTCTCTCATAATAATATAGAGTGGAATCGGAACAAGAAGAATAAATTGAATTGGCCATTCATATTGTGGTGATTTAAGTGCCCTCTTACGTTCTCCCTTTAGGTATTCTTCATATGTGTTATATCCTGATAAGGTGCTACTTGGTTGTGTTCGCAATAATGAAGTTTGTTCATTTTCTTCAGGAACATGTGCTTCTTCTTCTTCTTCTTCTTCTTCTTCTTCTTCTTCTTCTTCTTCTTCTTCTTCTTCTTGGTTTTCTTCTTGTTGTTCTTCTTCTTCATTAGTGGATGGATGTGCTTCATGAAATTCCTCCTCTACTGGAACTATATGAATAGAAGAATATGATTGAGTGGTCAAATGCCCTCCATCGATATGATCTACTTGGATAATTTCTTCGTCTCTATGAAACTTTTCAACTTTTCTAGCCCAAAGACCAATAGCCCCAACAATCAAACTGAGTTCAGAAAGCATATATATTATAGGAATGAAAACACTCTCAGATCCAACATATTGGCCACCTCTATTTGTTAACCTATAAAGAATGTAGCAAGATCCAATCCATAAAGCCAAATTGAGTTCAATAATAATATGAAATTTCTGATCATGTATAGGCAAGAGGGTATTTGATGTTTTTAAAATTAAATAGCCAATTAATGTTGAAAGTAAGGCGAATTGTACAACTAATGAAATGTATGAATGAGATATTAACATTGGGTTAATTTTGTGTAAATTGAAAATGATATATTTAGTTGTTAAAGTGGTTGTTAATAATGTCAAAGGGCCTCTAAACCAACCCCTGCAGCTAACAAACCATGCCTTTCTCTTATTAGAGTTGATTTTTCTTAATAAAAATAAATTAACAATTGGGAAAATAATAACTATGAATAAAGTTAACTTGAAAACATCATCAATACCAATGTTGAAATAATATTTGTCATAAACATCAAAGAAAATACTTGGTTCATTGCTAGTAACGGTTTCAACACCTCCAGTAAAGGCAACATGATTAAGAATATCAATTGTATTTTTCAACATCATCCATAAAGACCCTTTACTAGTCCAATTTATACTATCTCTATATGTATGATACCATGATCTTGGTTCAAAAAATGCAATGTCAATACCTCTAAGCCCAACTTTAGAGTAAACATGGTAATCAGTTTCACTTCTAACAAGACCATCTTTGAAACCTTGCATGAAAGTTGATGAAGCAAATGGGAACTCAACGTGTTTGTACCAATTTAAAACATGTTTATCAGTACCTCTAAATAGAATAGGTTTGGTATACTTCCCCGAACCAGTACCTTCTAAGTTCAAGAAATATTTAACATCATTAAAAAGTTCAGATTTAACAAAAGCTTCTGCACCTAACAAACCGAATTCTTCATTATTATTGAAATTGAATATTAAAGTTCTTTCTGGTTGTTTTCCCTTGTTTATTAAATGATTTAAAGCCCCTAACATGGAAATAATACCCATACCATCATCGATTGTACCAAAAGAAGTAGGAACAGAATCATAATGAGCAGAAATTAAAAGACCATCTAATGATAAATCTAACCCTTCAACCTTAACGTATATATTACTAGATTCATAATATATTATCCTATTAGCTTTATTGTTTGAATTGAACACGTCTTGTTGATTAATAAAAATAGTTTCCTTATCATCAATTACCTTTGCCCATTTACAATTCTTGACGGTGGAATTAATAGTATCTAATAGATGATCATGGACTTCATCGTTGTGTGGGGAAGTGAATGGATGTTTATTGCTTGAAATGGCTTGTAAATGAGACCAAGCAGAATCCAATTCCGCGTTCGGTTGTTGATAAAGCCCACGATTGGTCAAAATTTGTTGGAAAAGTCCACATATAACAAACGATATCACCAATAGTATACTAACAGTAGTTCTTCTGTAGCGAAAGAACTTATTGGATGACATATTGGTTATCTATTTAATACAAATTAGTATAAACAAAAAGGTAGATATCGTATTTATAAAAAATAAAAAAAAACCAGGCTGTGCAAATTGATTGACATTTAAAATTTTCACTTTGAAGTTACTTACGAGTTTTAACGCTGTCATAAAAAGAAGATCAAATGCAATTTCCAGAGTTGAAAAACGATCTCATCTTGAGAGCTGCTAGAGGTGAAGAGGTTGAAAGACCACCATGTTGGATCATGAGACAGGCTGGGAGATATTTGCCAGAGTACCACGAAGTCAAGGGTGGAAGAGATTTCTTCGAAACCTGTAGAGATCCTGAAATAGCCAGTGCTATTACTATCCAGCCAGTTGACCATTTTGACGGTCTCATTGATGCTGCTATTATTTTCTCTGATATTCTTGTCATTCCACAAGCTATGGGTATGGATGTGCAAATGATTGACAAAGTTGGTCCTAGATTCACCGAGCCATTGAGAGTCCCTAGTGATTTAGCCAGAGTTAACTTCGATTGTGATGTTTCTAAGGAATTAGACTGGGCTTTCAAGGCAATTACCCTCACCAGACACAATTTAAAGGGTAGAGTCCCACTTTTAGGTTTCTGTGGTGCACCATGGACTTTGATGTGTTACATGATTGAAGGTGGTGGTACTAAGATCTTCCGTTTTGTTAAAGAATGGATTTTCAAATACCCACAAGAATCTTTGAAATTATTACAAGGTATTACTGATTGTTGTATTGAATTCTTGGCATTACAAGTTAAAGCTGGTGCACAAATGCTTCAAGTTTTCGAATCTTGGGGTGGTGAATTAGGTTCTAGTGATTTCGATAAGTTCTCATTACCTTTCTTAAAGCAAATTGTTGAAAGATTACCTGTTAGATTACAAGAATTGGGGTTGGAAAAGGTCCCAGTTACCGTTTTCTCCAAGGGTTCATGGTACGCTTTGGATAAATTATGTGGTATTGGTTATGATGCTGTTTCCCTTGATTGGCTTTGGGATCCAGCTGAGGCTGTTAAGATTTCTGCTGGTCGTGTTGCTCTCCAGGGGAACCTTGATCCTTGTGTGATGTACGGTTCTAAAGAAATCATTACTGCTGAAGTTGAAAGAATGATTACGGCCTTTGGTGGTGGTAAGAAGAACTACATCGTCAACTTCGGGCATGGGACTCATCCTTTCATGGAACCGGAACAGATTGAATGGTTTTTGAAAGAATGTCATCGTATTGGGAGTGCCTAGAAGAAGTTTAAGATCTTCTCAGAATAGAGGACTGGTCTAGTATTTATTTTATTGACACTCTTTTCTCTTTAAGCTATTTATTTTATAAACGTCTAAAACCCCCCCCCCCCATGTACTTCGAACAAAGGAGGCCTCCAACTGCATCGTTGAAACGGTCCTTGTCCACTGGGGATAGAAAATCCCCACACCAACATATGTCAAAAACCTGGCTTACTAGAGCAACAATTGAATCTCTTTATTCCAGTTTACTCAAACCCCAGGTTGAACAAACCAATTTAGCCTTGGTTCAATTCATCAAAGAAGAGGGATTGCCGGAATTGGTGTGCAATGGGGCTGATCAGCGAGATTTCATTACCGATTATCTCCAATTACATCTAAAATACGTTAATAAATATAGTTATTCCACACAAATGGCGAAATTCGTCCAAGAAATGGGTATCAAGGTCAACAAGTTGTGGTTTGTGATAACAGATTATCAAAGGGACAGGGATATTATTATATCCAATTTAGATTCTTTTATTAAAAATTGTTTGATAGGATCCATTGGGCTTGATTTCAGTTTATGTAATCTAGATGGGTATACGAACAATATGGAAGAGATTTTTGGGTTAATAGATGGTTGTTTGGAGAAGGTTGACAAGAAGGAAGGCAATAATAATATTTTGAAACAACCTCCATCACCCTTTCAAACATCTTTATTTGTATCACCCAATAAACAACAACAACAACAACAACAAAGGGGTTCGAGTATCAAATTTAATGATGAATACAGGTTAACAACAGATAATTTCAATTTTTCAAGCTTAGATGAGACTTTAACTTCGATTTCACCAACTTCGGATTTAACATCTTATAGTGATATTTCAGAACAACAAAATAATCAACAATTGTTTAAAACATGTCCTGAACTTCAACATAAAAACATCAACACTATGGAATTTTACCCGAAAAGGCCATCACAAGCTTCATCTATTTTATCAACTCCATCAGCTCAGCATACTCCATTAACTTCCCCATGTATTAACACTAAATTGGACCCATTCGATACACCAAATTATAGTCCTAGAAAGTCAATAACTATTGGGAATTTGGTGAAGATGGAATCAAAAGTTAGAGAGCTTAAAGTTGAAAAGGTTTGCTTGAGGAGTATTAACAAAGAATTATTACAAATTTGTCTTGGGTATGTAGATACTTGGAGAATTAAATACCTTCAAATTGAAGCTCAGGAGGATTTACAATGTTTAGAGGATGCTCTTGTACTGAATAGTTTGTTAATTGAAAGTTTATTCAGTTCACCTAATATCCAAATTAAATTTAAATCACATAATCTTAATGAGGATATTTTTAATATACACAATCTGGATTTGTTCCTCAGATTAAGCAGATTAAAAGAATTTTATTCTAACATAAGTTTCTGTCTTCATCTTAATTCGGGGGATTTCCGTGTTGATGGCTATTCCAGTCGTATTGAACGACTTTTCAAAACACATTTAATTAAATATAGTGATATTGAAAGTATCGTTGAAGATGTTAGGAAGCCTGTTAATAATTATACCAATGATATTAGAAAATGGAGGCAAGTGTTAGCTTTGCTTGAAAACTTGGAAAATGTTGAATATCATGCGTTAATTGATTCCAATGGGAAAATAATGTATGATTGTTGGTCCAGGTCAAATTGGATGTGGGAATTGTACACAAAGCTTAAAAGTATGACATTCAAATTTGACTTACAAATTTTAAGAAATAAACAAGATGATTCTAAACAAGTGGCTATTGAAGTCCCACAACATGTTAAAACATTAAATATTATTTTGAATCTTACTAAGGGTGAACTTGAAAAATTCGACATTACTGAAAAGATAATAATCAAATCAACCTTTTTAGCTCAACTAAATATCCAAATTGATATCCACCCAAATCAGAGTGAACTCGTATTAATAATTGACTCTGTTGAAAATCCAATAAAAAGAGCTTCTTTTGTTTCTAACAAAAATGCGAATATCACTGTAAGAAGTAATAAATTTTTATCTGATTACACCTTTACTAAGAACTGTACGGTTACTACTTGTCAATAATTGTTCATTGTGTATATGAATTCAATTTTGATAAAAAGAAAGACCTATAAAACATTTCATCTATAAAATTTCTTTTTTTTTTTTGGTCTTTTGTTTATACAATATGGTTAATATATATATAAATATATACATTGTTTTTTATGATTGTTTTTGGTATTCTAGCAATGAACTAAATGTGAAAATTTTAAAAGAAAAATATCACTTTTGATGATATCATAATCGCATTTTTAAAACCCTTTTGCTGTTAGTTTGAAAGGATTTTTCAAAAAAAAAAAAACAGTATGAAGATAATTAGGTGTCAATAATGTACGTTTCAATTGAAAAGCTAACTTTCAATGGCGAGGTCTATGATTACTTATAATTAAAAGAAATACCATTCTTTTGATTTTGATTTTTTTTTTTCAGTCTGATATTTTTCAGTGTTGCTTATCTTTATCGTTTTACTCCAAGTTTCAAGTTCGTTCATTCAACGGACAATGAAAATTGATGATATTATATTTGAATCGGTGCCTATGGTGCTTTCGTCATCGAATAGTTCTAATTCTAATTTAAGGCTACTCAAAAAGGCCTGTGCGCGATGCCACCGTTTGAAAATGAAATGTGTTTTCGATGAAGTCAAAAACAGTCCTGAGGGAACAGAAGCGTGTCAACGATGCAAGAAGAACGGGCACATTTGCTCGATGGTTATTGATCATTCGGGGAAAAAAAGTAAGAAGAAGGGCCCCATGGAGAAAATCGTGAAGGCTAATAGGCAGATGGAAAGTATTCAGAAATTGAGAAACACGATACTGGCATCTAGCAAGGACTTGATGGCAATTCAAAAAGAAGGGAAAACAGACTTAACTGAAAAAAATCTGGATAAACTTCAACATCAGTTGAATGAACTTCAAAATTTGATCACTAGTGTGAAATCTAAAGTGCATCAGAAGAACAACGTTACTCCATCTAAACATTCTGCCAATTCAATGAAAGATGGTGTTTTAAACCTGAAATCTTTGTTAGTACCTATTCCGAACAATGCAAACATAATTAAGGAATTGATTAGTTGTGATGTGATAACTGCGGAATTAGCCAAAATGAAATATCATATTTATATGGAAGAATTAAACCCATGCTGGCCATGTGTTTCATTTCCAATGCATTATGATTTTGAATGGTTAGTTGAAAACGATCCATTAGTGCTATTAGCAATAATTACAACTACCTGTTTAAATGAACCTGATTTACATGATGTTTTACTTTGTCATTTAGAAGATCGTTTATCATTGAGTGTTTCAGGTCGTCAAGATGTTTCATTTTCACATATTCAAATATATTTAATGTTATCCATTTGGTGTGCACCTCCTAAAAAATGGGGATCATACATTCACCAAATCCCATTAATGATGTCCTTAAATTTAACTTTGTGTTTAGATTTAGGTAATGATTCTGGGTTTAGAGAGGGGAAAGTATTAATTGATGAATCAAAAGAAAGACAAATTGTTAGAAATTTCATGGGTGTTTATATGTCATGTGGGTCATTGGGTTTATCTGTTCCTAGATTTAAAAGTGTCAATTGGACCCCAACTCATGAAAGATATTCACAATTTCTTATTTCTGGCAATGCTGTTTCTGAAAGTGATAGATTTCTTTATTACAGTTGTAAACTTATAGCCTTAGGAGAAGAAATCATGAATTATATTTGTCCTAATGGATTCCCAAGAGCAAGTGATGGTAAGAACGATGAACTAAAAAATGTCATGATTTATTATGAAAGAAGAATGCAAAAGTTAGCAATGGAATCAGGGTTATTTAACAATTTAACATTTAAGGGTAATCTTCTTTCAATTATTTATTATCAAATATTGATGACTATGTACGATTATGTTGTTTGCAATGGGTTAATTACTCAGAACTCAATGTCCCATGAAACTTACAGTCAAACAATCAATAGATTAGTGAAAGCTAGTGAAAAAGTCATTGAATCTTTCGTTGCATTAAGTGCTAAACCTAATGTCTTTTTCCCAACGTTTTTTTATTATAGACCTATTCATTCATTAGTTTCTTTAATCCGTGTGCGATTGTTAGTACTGAGTCAAAATTTACAAGGGGTTCAACTTAATGTTGAATTACAATATGAAAAAGTATCACAAACTTTGGAATTAATTGGTGAACATAACATGGTAGCAATTAAAATGAGTCCTATATTGTCACGAGTTAATAAATGGATGAATGTTTCAAATACATTTAATAAAACAGGTTTAAACAATTCTGTTGTTGATTTATTAAATGAATTAGGTGAAGAAATCAACCCTAAAAAGAAGCGTCAGTCTAGACCTAATAGCTCTCATTTACAATCACAATCACAATCACAATCACAATCACAATCACAATTGGAAAATACACCAGTTAGTACAGATTTGGGGAATTCCAATACGCCACCTTCACCTATTGGGTATTCATCAACTGACACGTTTGCTCAATTTAATGACGATATTAATAATGAATATTTACAAGTGAATGATGATTTGGTTACATTACAAATGGTTAATGGGCTATTTAATAAGATAGACTCTGAAATCATGGGTAACATATCACCCACGGATTTTGGGATATGATTATTACATGCATTTTTATATGTATATATTTACTCGTGGAATTCATACCAATGGTCCAGCATACCCACTTGTATGGGACAGTTTTTTGGTAATCCATTTTCCAGTACTAACTCTAATGTCCCCTTAGTAGTATATTCTTTGGGAACATTATCCATATTATATCTGAAATGAGATAATGTGCTGTAAATGCTTGATGTTGTTGAGAAATCTAATTCAAATACATCATTATCCTCTTCAGCGTCGTCATTATTCCAATGAAAAATCCTCTTTATCGTGTCCCTCTTTCTAATTCTAATTGATGTACATGTTTCTGTATCATTAATAGCATAATCAGTATCTTTACTTTTGGAACGAAGCTTGGATCTGGACCGGGATCTCTTGCGTGAAAGTGAAAGTGAGCGTTTTAATGAATAGCGTTGGGCGTTTTCCCAATCAAGCGATTGGACGTCGCTGGATATTTTTTTGTTGTTGTCATTAATTGATCTTCCTCTTTGTGGTTTTTTGGGTGTTAACTCTCTGGCAATGGTCATTTTGTATTATATATAATAAAAATAATAGTAAGATAACAACTGAGCGATAAAAATAAGATCTAAAAAAAAAGAAAGTTCACTGGTACGCGTCTTGTACTCACATTTGATCTATAGACAATTAACCACAGGTGGTGCATTTGAGAAATGGAAAGCAATGGTGACGTTGAAGCGCGTCGTGAAGAACTATGTATGGATTTTTCCCGGTTAGATAAAGCTTTGGGGATGGGATTTTTGCACAATTCTAACAGTCCTATTTATTTCAATCAATTGAGTAAACAGATGCGACCTAAGTTAAGGGTTAAAGTGTTAGAAGTAATTAAAAACATTTACCCAGAGGCATGGAACGTGTGGGAATTGGATGATGATTTGTTAATAGATGTTTGGTTATTCCACAAAGACGAAGAATTTCATAATGATGATAGAGTGAAATTACGTCAAGATTTTAATAATCATTTTGATTCAAGGTTGAATCGATTTAGGGAGAAATTATGGCAATTTGATGATGAAGAATTTGATTTATTATGGAATTGTAAAGGAAAGGAATGGGTGGATCCAAAACAAGATTGGATTTTGAAAGCAGGGTTTATCAAAAGTAAAAGTGTTGGTGGTAAAAGACAAGATAGATTAATAAATATTTCCAAAAATGTTGTGTCTGTTACTTCGAATGTGGCCAATGGAATTGTAAAGAGTCAGAAGCAAATGTCCAAAAAGGAATTAAAATCAAAAAATTCTAGTATTTTGGAAAAGTTAAGAGCTAAGGATAAACAAAGAGAAGCTAATGAAGATATTATAATTAAAGCAAGGATGAAAAAGGAAAGAGAAATAATTAAATCCCAGTTCAAAAAGATATATAAGATCATATATGAACAGGCACCTAAAATGAAACATTCGTCAACTGGTGTTTCGATTAATAGATTGAGACAATTGTATGAAGATAGTAACAATACCAGTGGTGTAGACGTTGATAAATTCAGCAGTATTGTTCATGAGCTTGTTGGAAAAGTCCCTGGATTATCCCTGGAAACAGTATCCAATGTTGAGATTGTCCAAGTTAAGAGTTTGAACTTCGATGAAGATCTAAGAGGATTTGAGTGAAATTTCAACTAACCATTGTGCTGAGCGATTTTGACATAGCCGTATTAGGTATTTTTTTTTTTTTTCTAGAATTTTCCAATCCCCGGAAACGGCATTTCCAATATAAGTCATCGAAAACCACGAGAAATTTTTCACTTTGGAAGAATCTCCTTTCTTTCTCTAGAAATTGTTGAATATCTTCAAAATAATGTTAGCCAACGCTTCCAGAAACATCAAGACTGTATGTATTAACGAAAATATTACTAAAGGAACTATTACTAACACAAATTTATTAAAGGTTGCTACCCAACAAGTTAGACAAAACTCAAACAAGGTCCAAGGTACTGTTATTGGTATTGATTTAGGTACCACTAACTCTGCCGTTGCCATCATGGAAGGTAAGGTCCCAAAGATCATTGAAAACGCCGAAGGTCAAAGAACCACCCCATCCGTTGTTGCCATCACTAAGGAAGGTGAAAGATTAGTTGGTACCCCAGCTAAGAGACAAGCTGTTGTTAACCCAGAAAACACCCTTTTCGCTACTAAGAGATTAATTGGTAGAAGATTCGAAGATGCTGAAGTTCAAAGAGATATTAAGCAAGTCCCATACAAGATTGTTAAGCATTCTAATGGTGACGCTTGGGTTGAAGCTAGAGGTGAAAGATACTCCCCAGCTCAAGTTGGTGGTTTCGTCTTAAACAAGATGAAGGAAACCGCTGAAGGTTACTTAGGTAAGACTGTTTCATCTGCTGTTGTTACTGTCCCAGCTTATTTCAATGATGCTCAAAGACAAGCTACTAAGGATGCTGGTGCTATTGTTGGTTTAAACGTTGCCAGAGTTGTTAATGAACCAACTGCTGCTGCTTTAGCTTATGGTTTAGAAAAGGATGATTCTAAGGTCGTTGCCGTTTTCGATTTAGGTGGTGGTACCTTCGATATTTCTATCTTAGATATTGACAATGGTGTCTTTGAAGTTAAATCTACTAATGGTGATACCCATTTAGGTGGTGAAGATTTCGATATTACCCTTGTTAGACACATCGTTGGTGAATTCAAGAAGGAATCTGGTATTGATTTAGATGGTGATAGAATGGCCATTCAAAGAATTAGAGAAGCTTCTGAAAAGGCTAAGATTGAATTATCTTCTGCTCTTTCTACTGAAATTTCTTTACCTTTCATTACTGCTGATGCCTCAGGTCCAAAGCATATCAATTTAAAGATGACTAGAGCTCAATTAGAAAAATTAGTTGAACCATTAATTAAGAAGACTTACGAACCATGTAAGAAGGCTTTGAAGGATGCTGGTTTATCCACTTCTGATATTTCTGAAGTTATCCTGGTTGGTGGTATGTCAAGAATGCCAAAGGTTATTGAAACTGTTAAGGAAATTTTCGGTAGAGAACCATCCAAGGCTGTTAACCCAGATGAAGCCGTTGCTATTGGTGCTGCTATTCAAGGTGCTGTTCTTTCAGGTGAAGTTAAGGATGTCTTATTATTAGATGTTACCCCATTATCCTTAGGTATTGAAACTTTAGGTGGTGTTTTCACTAGATTAATTCCAAGAAACACTACTATCCCAACTAAGAAATCTCAAATCTTCTCTACTGCTGCTGATGGTCAAACATCCGTTGAAATTAGAGTCTTCCAAGGTGAAAGAGAATTGGTTAGAGATAATAAACTTATCGGTAACTTTACCCTTGCCGGTATCCCACCAGCTCCAAAGGGTGTTCCACAAATTGAAGTTACCTTTGACATTGATGCTGATGGTATTATTAACGTTTCTGCTAAGGATAAGGCTTCTAACAAGGATTCATCTATTACCGTTGCTGGTTCTTCCGGTTTAACTGATTCAGAAATTGAAAAGATGGTTAATGATGCTGAAAAGTTCAAGGAACAAGATCAAGCTAGAAAGGAAGCCATTGAACAAACTAACAAGGCTGATCAATTATGTAACGATACTGAAAAGTCTATGGTTGAATTCGGTGACAAGTTAGACAAGGCTGATGCTGATGCCGTCAAGAAGTTAATTGAAGAATTAAGAGAATTAGTTACTAAGGTTAACGGTGGTGAAACTGTTGAAAGTTCTGAAATTAAGGCTAAGTACGAAGAATTACAAGGTTCATCCTTAAAGTTGTTCGAAAAGATGTACAAGAACCAAAACGCCAATGAATCTAAGGATGAATCCAAATAAATGGAACATTAACAAATGATGAACTGTTAATTGAGTTGAGTCATAAATTTTGAAAAATATAACACGTTGTTTTGTATATAGTATTATTTTTTACAAATATTAAAGAAGAAGTTATGAAATGATATGAGCGAGTGTAGGTGAAGCAATAGCGGAACTCAATAAAAAAAATAAATCAAACTAAATGTTAACCAAATGTAAATATCCTGTAAAACCGTCCAAATGGGATATATTAGCATGATAAACCCCATTTCACCCTAGAATAAAATCCATTTTCCTTGAATCTTTGGTTAATCCATGCTTGTTATTTACTACTTAATTTCAAAGAATTGCAAGTAACTCTATTTTATGTTTTATTACAAAATATTATATTATTTAGGTTCTTTTGATAATTTGATTTTTGGATGATCAGTCTCCCTTTTATGTATGCTTACAAAGGTCTGTTGTATTTACTTTCCTTTAGCAATTTCAGTATGTCATAGATTTTTTTAAAAAAAATGCTCATGATGATGACAAGATTCCAGTTGTAGTAAAATAAAAATGTAATTAAAATGCTTAATATTAAGGTAAAATTACTCAAGTTTTTAATGAAATAGGACAATTAGAGAGTATTGGCCTAAAAAAGGGGTCATAAATATAAAAAAAGAATAAATTTCTTTTCTTTAAGCTATTTACATGATTTGTTTTGATATATGAAAAATAGAAACGTACTCATTTTACTTAAATCAATAGTTTTTAAAGTTCAATAGATGATTAAGGGGTTTTTTGTTAATTAAATTATTTAAAAGAGAAGTTAAAGGGCGCCAAAACGATAAGCATAGACAGATAATCGGGTTTTGTGCTTATAAATATAAACAATAAAATATAATAATCGTTTAAAATCATATACACGAGTGTTTAAAATACAATTCAACACATGAAACCCATAATACTGCTCATTCTGCATCGTTTGATACCAAAAAATCAACGTTCCCACAATGGAAAATTTCAAAATGCTAATTGGTCCTCACCAAAATGGCCTTAACAATGAGTTTCAATAACACCAAAAAAACCTATCCACAAGGTAGAACTGACCCTGTTAATTCCAAATATACTATTTTCAACCCCGTAACTTCCCCACAGGACCCACAAAACGCATTTTAAAAACGGCATTTTGAAAAAATTTTGACAGGGGTTCCCCTGTATTTTGTTAATTCAAAATTCAAACGCGTTTTCTGGGCGCTACAGACCACTTGACAATATGGTACCTAGCTAGATCGTCATCAATACCTCGAAAGTTTCTTCTGTATAAGTTTCGTCTTCATTGGGGGCATTTTTTTTTTAAAAAAAAATCATTTTGCAAACAGTAATCTCAGTGGCAAATTGAAATTGAAAAATGTTAGAAATGTCCAGTTTCGACTTGATAGTTCCCTTTGATATGCTTGATAATAGTCTACAACGATAGGCAGAGAATGAAAGATATAGTGTAGTGCCCACTTTTCACCTTGTCGTTCTTGACCTTGTTGTCAAGACCAATTTTGAATACATGTGCCAAATTTATATGATATACTAAAAGCCCCCGTGTTGTTTGTGATGATTTTTGCCATTTATGTGGTGTCCCCCCAACGCGTTTGCCCTTCCTACCAATATTTCCCTAGTCCTCTATGCTTAGCCTGTATTTTTATAATAAAGTATTGACACGTCATATGAAATTTAAATAAGCCCATTTTCGGCCATGGCATCAAGTTATTGCTAAACACCTCCCCTATGCAAATCCAACTGCCACATTCTTTAATAAATGTGTGCATCCTTACTAATTGTTAGACGACATAATGGTCGTTTATCATAGTGTTGATAAGAAAAGAGAAGTTGTTAAATTCCAAATTGTTAAATTTTTTTTTACAACTATTGTTTATTTCCAAACAACATTTTAGGTGTTAGTTATATGAAGGTCAAGTGCTCCCATGAGGCATTAGAGCACATTTATGTGTTAGAAACGTAGGAGAGTCTACTGGACGTGCTTTTAATTATGTCCCGCCAGGCTATGGGTGTGTATACTCACTAATGTTTATCATTTGTCAACAACATTAATGGGGCTTCTTTTGGATAAAACCAAACATTCATGTGATGTATTCTTCATTATGGGGTTTCAGGTTGCATATAAGACTGTTCTACAATGTTTATTTGGGGTGATTTCCACAGACGTGAATTATGGTCTATCGTTCAAGTTTGTTCTGAAATTTTGCAAAATTGGGGTGTCTGTATCTCGACAACTGGCGGTGCTATGGGCGTTAAACCGTGTACGGTGGGGTTATTTGGCGGTGCGACATTGCTAGAAAACCTTTGGGTCTGTACCGTGGATATTATGCGAGTTATTAGCTTCGTGGTATTTTGAATAAAAGCCATGAAGAACCCGTGACATTTTGAAAAAGCACACGAACTTGATTTTGAGCGACTGGATGGTGTGATTACACCACGAACCACATTTACGGGGTAATTGGAGCCTGACTTTCATTCTACAATGTTTATTTGGAGTGATTACCACATGTGTGAATTATGGTTTACCGTTCAAGTTTGTTGCGAAAGTGGGGTCTCTGTATCTCGACAACTAGCGGTGCTATGGGTGCCAAATATTTTTTAGTGATGGTCGTTTTTGTGTGTTACTGTGCTGGTCAAATATTGGCTTTGTTGAGTTGAATTTACATGAGTTATTAAGAAAAGGCCGAAAATAAAAACGGCCAAAATTTGATCCAAAATGCCATGAACTTGATTTTAAGTGATTGGACAGTGCAAATGCAGAACGAAATACATTTACGGGGTAACTTGAGCCTGGTTTTTATTCTACAATGTCCAATTTATTTTAGTAGGTTTCCAAATTGTCGATGATCTGGTCTTCAGATATTGGCAGATTTGGCGTCCATTTTACAATGAATTTTAAGGCATTTCTGTTACTTTCAATCTTTCAAATAGTTATATTTTTTTCCTGTATAGCCATAATACCTTCCATGCACACCAACTAAGGTGTTTTGTACCTACTGAGCAATTCTATCATACATTAATATTTTTAATATAATGTGATGAAATTTTTCAATTTTTTTACAACCATTGTTTATTTCCAAACAACATTTTAGGTGTTAGTTATATGAAGGTCAAGTGCTCCCATGAGGCATTAGAGCACATGTATGTGTTAGAAACGTAGGAGAGTCTACTGGACGTGCTTTTAATTATGTCCCGCCAGGCTATGGGTGTGTATACTCACTAATGTTTATCATTTGTCAACAACATTAATGGGGCTTCTTTTGGATAAAACCAAACATTCATGTGATGTATTCTTCATTATGGGGTTTCAGGTTGCATATAAGACTGTTCTACAATGTTTATTTGGGGTGATTTCCACAGACGTGAATTATGGTCTATCGTTCAAGTTTGTTCTGAAATTTTGCAAAATTGGGGTGTCTGTATCTCGACAACTGGCGGTGCTATGGGCGTTAAACCGTGTACGGTGGGGTTATTTGGCGGTGCGACATTGCTAGAAAACCTTTGGGTCTGTACCGTGGATATTATGCGAGTTATTAGCTTCGTGGTATTTTGAATAAAAGCCATGAAGAACCCGTGACATTTTGAAAAAGCACACG